>QKZZ01000192.1:0-11896 GCA_003521265.1 Cetradonia linearis
GAAGACGAATGGGCAGCCTTCGAACGCGATGTCGCTACGCCTCCTCCTGATCCTGCATTACCACCAGCCCTAACGGCCGAAGCAGTCATAACGGCCGCGCCTATAACGGCCGCGGAATTGGCAGCGCAGTCACGGGAGGAAGCGAATCTGCAGAGCAAGGAGAGGAGGGAGGCGGAGATTGAGGGCGAGAAGGAGGACGCGGCGAGAGCGTTGGAGGAGGAGTTTGACGAGATGGAGGGGTTGGAGGAGAGAGTTAGGAGGTTAAGGGAGATGAGGGAGGAGTTGCGGAAGAACCAGGCTGGGGAAAGGGAAGAGGATGAGAAAGCAGCGGAGGCAATGGATGAGGGAGGACTTGGTGAGAAGGATGACGTAGATGAGGATAGCCATGACGAGGAAGAAGACGATGATGATAGTTGGGGTACTTGGGGCAGGTAGATAGGAATACCCTCTGATGGCGCGACTTAGCAAGCAATATCAACGTATCATGATAATTTCAGATATGGACACACTGTACAATTGGATCAATATGATGTTTGCGCTGGAACTAGAGATCTTTGACTATTCTCTGGTCCTGGGGTACCGTCAAAAGTTATCGCAGTCATGACCAAGCATCTCTGCTCTGCGTGTGCACAGAGTAGGATTGTTCACTCATCACGCATATAGCCGAGTAGGCCTTCCTTCCCAACCCTCATGGCCTTTTGGACCTCGTCTTCTTCCTCCCGTAACATGACTTTGCTGTATTTCAAAGCTCCCTGCTGCCGTCTTTTCTCGTCTTCGACCTGCTTTTGGCGTTCTGCTAACGCTTTCTCTCGTCGTTCACGCTCTTGCTTCTCCTTTGCTCGAGCTGCTTCCTCTTCTGGTGATATCTCAAGGTCCGTAGGAGCGGGTGGTAGCGAGGCAATGTGTGCTTCAATAATCGGGTATCGGATGGATTTCCTGAGGGTGATGTAGCGCATGTCTGTCAATATGGAGGGTGGGAGGGTATCGGTAGTTGTCGACCGATTAATGGCATGAAGTGGTGTAGATTTCAGAAGAGTAACTAGATCCGCTTTCAAGGTGCTTTCTGGAAGCTTAAGCCGGTTGATGTACTCGCGATACCACTTCTCTCGATCCCTGTCTGTGACCTTAAGAGCACGCATTTCAGGCTCATTCCTGTATTTCCTTCGAAATTCTGGCCAGTACAGCTTCAGTGTAGCGTGTAACTCCAAGAAGGCGAAATAGAGTATCTGTGGGTCTTTCTTCTCTTCCTTTTCGCGTTGCGCCTGAAGTTGTTGAACGCGGTCTCGACTCCACTCATTCCAAACCTCTTTCCTTGACTTCATATTTGGTAAGACGGTGTAACGGTCATCTTCGATGATATGACCAGCCTCAATGACTTTCTCCCATGTCGTGTAAGGACTTATCTGAAAATCGTTAAGCATATCCCTGAATAAAGCTTTTGTATCCTCCTCTGTAAGGGTCAAACCCTCAGCACCTTCCTCTAGCTCTTCGCCCTCGCCATGACCATATTCGCCTGGATCCAACCCATAATCCTCGCCCAAGGCTGCAAGTTGATAGACTATATCATCTTCGTTGAATTCCACTAGCTGCTCGGCGTTGTGTTCATCAGTTTTTTGTCGTTTGGAAGGATTCTCTTCGTGCTCATCATCCGTGACCTCAACCTCCTCGTACTCTTCGTCATCACTATCGACAAGTCTTTGACTGGACTCTTGCGCTGGCGCTGCAGGTGCTGCCTCAGCTGTTGGGATTCGATCTTCGGCTGCCGCGAGCTCTGCCTCCGCAGCTACTTGCTCTGAGTCTCCTACTTCACTGTTTTCCACTCGTGCTCTTCTCAAACGCTTTTCGCGTTCAAATCTGTCGAATTCAACTACGCCTTTCATGACCTCGGGAGGAAATTTCCAAAAGCTCTCACCCTTGTCAGGCTTGAATACAAAACGCCTGCCAAGTTTTGTCTCTACGAGAAACCATGGTTCGCACCCTGGAATCGGATACTTCTTCTTGGGCCGGTCTCTATGATGAGACCGTTGATGATGGGCAGAACCTCCTCTACCTCCACCCCTTCCCTCACTGGGTTTATGTCCGAACGGGTGGTTACCGAACGGCCCAACATTAGCTGGTCGGTTCTTGGTGCTAGTGATTTGACTTGCACCAAATCTGTTAAATTGCCGGTCAGGAAAAGCACCTAAGGCTTCCGAAGGGAAACCCGATGTAGTGTGCGATGTTTGCGTGGGTGGGGCGTATGTAGACTGCTTCATGGCTGCGTTGTAGTGGTACCAGTGGCCCACATCAAATTAGTCGACCAAGGCTCGCACGGCTTGCCGCTGGGTGCCTGTGCTCGGTCCAACCCTTAGGAAGCTCTTGTAAAGTCGCGGACGGATTGTAGGTCGATTTTAGCATCGTTTATTAACTCTTAGGGCTGCAAACAAGCTGCTTCTTGGAACGCAGCACTCTCTTGCTGATAGTATAATGTTGTAATTGGTGCATAGCCGGCGTCTGTAATGATCCATAGCGCCACACTACTTATCTCCATACCGCCCTAACAAATTTGTATGTATAATATAGGGATTTAAGTATTTTATTTCTCTTCTTTCAACAGCAATTACCGCCTCGTATCTTGTAGATTTAGTCTGATTCATACTGGGTGTTTAGATTTGAAAATCCCCGTTTCATGTATATAATTTTGGTAGTGCGGCATGGAGATAAGTAGCGTGGCGCTATTCTGACCAGGTTTCACTTCAGACTGATCTCCTCGGTCGAGCAAAAAGCTACGGGCCAAACTTCTATGGACGTTACACTTTTACATATAGATACTTATCAGATAAACCACCTGCAGGAAAGTCTAGTGGGCTTATCACCTCTACGCAGGCAACCCTTAAATCTATTCCGCCAAAAGTTCCACCAGAATTTTCCCACGGATCCTGAAGTGTCTCCAACTCTTTCATGCTGCATATACAAAATCGCATACAAGACACATCCGAAGACTGTATCGCACGTTCAAACATGTAGCGTGTGCTGATTGGTGCGATGCTGATGCCTTCACAAGGATGGACCAACAGTTGACATGCTCCAATAGCATTAAGAATGCGATGGACCGGTATTTGTGTTCGCCTCTTGTTCTTTGCTTTTTCCGTGGGTACCTAACCCTCCACCCGCAGTAGTAGTTTCGTCTTCATAGAGGTGATTCCTGGAAATATAGTCCACGACGGCAGGTGGCGTCAGATACTGCACCGACATATCTCGCTTGAGGAACAGCCTTGGAAAATAAGCAGGTCAGCCACTGCGTACTCTCGGTTAACGAGAGCAGGTGCAATGTCACGTACCGAAGCTTTGTGCTGCTGATGTCATTTTGTATCAATTGCTTCACTGCGATCAGCCTCCGCGACAGAATTGGCAAAATAGGAGCATACAGGGATGACGAAGATGTTATCCTTCCACTGGGTCAAAGACGAAAGCGCGTTTTGGACATCGCTTCCAGCTCTTTCCACGATCATGCTTCCATAGCGACCAAGTATATGATCGAGATCTTGAGGGCTCCAAACACCCTTTTGGAAAGTATTAGCAAGCATTCCCTTTAGGAGTCAAATTACCTACCGGTGTAGTCATAGTCTCCAAGAGATCTGCAGCAATTTTAGCACGAGTAAAGACACGGGATGAATGGAGGTTACCAGCTCCTGCGAGAAGGCAGATCCGTACAGGTTTTCGTCCGCCTTCCTTCGTCAGGATACCACCCCTCAAAACATTAAGCTCATAGTCGGCATGGTCTAGAACCTACGGTCATCAGTGAGTCGCATAGTTCTGTATTTCATAGAGCTTGGATTTGGCGTCCTACCTGAGCTGTGGGAGTGTAATCCTTTTGAAGACATTCGAAAGGATCGAGCATAATCCAAGATGAAGTCTGGAAAGCATTTGTATTTGGATGTTTGGTACAGGCATCGGACATACCTCGATAGCTACCTCACACATTCTGAGCCTGTGCTCTGCACTTGCAAGTCCGGCCTGAGACAAGTCAATTGGCCATCATGTAAAGGGAGAACCCGAATTCCAAGGTTGCAAAACCTGGCATACTTTCTTATAAGCATCACTGACTGGTGAAAGATATCCTGTTAATCTAATTAGTACGCCATCCTGCATTTGGCTTAGCGCGATGAAATACCACCAACGATTTCGAACTCAGGCTTGCTGAATCGCACGTAGTCTTGGGCCATTCTGCAACCCAATTAATCGGAAGTTCCACAAGACATTTACTGATTGTCTTACTCAAACATCCTGCAAAGTGAGAATCACGTGTCAGCACTTAAGAGCTATAAACCTGTTGAACGACTACAAACCTCAAATGCAGAAAAGTAATTGGCGAGACTGTAGTTGTTAGCTTGATGATCCATACTATACGTAGGTGCGCAAGGACAGGAACTGACAGGAACCACAAGCCATCAAGACCAAGGGAGTCTTGGTAGATTTATTCAACGTCCTGAGCCGGCCGGTAGGAAAAGAGTAGTCTTCGACGCTTGCTGGTATATGGCTGGCTATGTGCTCATCGGTCAAAGGTAGCCCAAGTGCGGTAGACAAGTTATCTCCGGCTGTCCCGGGCTGAGTCGAATCCATTTTTGATGCTCCAAGGCACGAAACTCCAGCAGTGGCGAAACCTCTAGCAGATAATTTGGGTCCAATTAGGCAAGACCAGAACGTAGAGGGAGTCGTTCTGTGGCAGGATGACGTGGTCCCTAGTGCAATTGATGGCCCTGGTTGAAGGGCCTGCTGCGAGAAGAAGGAATTGGGAGGATAGTATCATGGGAAATGGTTTCTTCGAGAGGGAGATTTGTAGACTGAAGAGAACCTCGAGATTTTACCAGTGACAAAAGTCGATTTATACTTTTACGAGGACAACCGGAGATATCTGAATCCTCTTCTGATAGGTAGCAAGTGGCTTGGGGAATCTTTGAGTGAGAATGAGAGATTTATTCCACTATCGATATTACTAGGCTCTCGTTAGTCCTCCTCATGGTTGTTTAAATCCAATTGCAGTAGCTGTCGGGTTGAGAAAACAGAAGTTAAGAATAATGTTAGGAAAGGCTGTGAAGTCATTACGTTCGAGGTTCGCTCCACTAGCAAGTCCTAGCGGCGCTACAAATTAGCCGAGGGTCCGTATCTAAAGCCTTGCTCCGCGAAGCTACTGCATCATTGTGACCAATCTTTCGACCGTGTCTATATCTAATCTCTTATAGCATCTATTAGAACAGGCCATAGGCAGAACATCGGACCCTACGTGGATCCTTTCATTGACCCTGGAAATGTGTTAAGGCGGTAGTGAAGTCACTTATTCATCTCTCCGCTTATGGAGGGTTGAACCGCATGGCCCCAGCTCCTTCCAAAAAGTTCGAACCCTCTTTCGACGACACCTTGCCCCATCCTTCATATGCTTCGAGGTCAGCAATACCTTCTCACTTGTCCCTCGCTTCAGGTACCCTTCTTAGGCCGAAGGGGTAGCGGCACACTCCTTTCTCCCCGCACTGCTCAAGAGCACCACATCATTCAAGTCCCTTTGCAGACCTTTCTGTCTTCATCATAGGCCCAGAATCTCATGTCTCTCAGGGTGACCCGCTCTGCAACGAAGCTTGCAGCAGAATCTTCGTCAGCAGTAGCCACCTCTTCCATCACTTCAACAGTTCCTCAATTTCAGTCCAATCGTAAACGCAAAACGCCACCCGATCGTGACCCAAACCCGGAACATACGCCTGTTTCCCCAAAGTCGCCACCAGCCAAGCGTGCCAAAAAGCAAAAGTCATCACCAGAGAGCACATCAACACCGACTGCACCTAAGGCTAGTCGGAAAGGCGCCAAGCAGCCGGCCACCATGGCCAAGCCAGGGTAAGCGAGGCTTTTGTATACTCCTGAACGGCTGACTGATTCCAAACAGCTCATCGTCCGGTAACTCTGGCGAAAAAGAGAAGTCTCCACCAAATGTGACTGACGCCTCACGTCGGAAATTAAGTCGAGGCAAAAAGATCACTCAAGGTACGTAACAATAACGCGAGTCGTATTGCTAGAGCTGACAGGTTTAAAGATTCAGAGTCATCTGCTTTGCTCACAGTGCCTCCCAAGCGATCAAAAAAGCCACCCACAAAGAAGGGGGATGATATTATGATGAACGAGCCAGAAGGCACTCCCAAACCAGCCCCCAAAGGCGCTGCTGAGGCAGGAGGATTTCGAGAGCACAGTGACGAGGATGAACCGGAACCTAGAAGAAGATACGAAGATGATGATGATGAGGGTGACGATCCATTTCGAGGAGGCTACCTCGGTGGGGCCCCACACGCTAGCATGTCCAGCACTTTGCGAGCTTTGAGTGGCTACGTTTCTGGGCTATCCCAACGTCTGCGAGATATCCACAACAATCTCAGACAAAAGGATGATCCTTCCGTCCAATTGATTGCACTGCAAGAGTTATCCGAGATCTTGCTCGTCTCTAACGAAGACAATCTGTCCGGTCACTTTTCTCCTGATTCTTTTGTCAAAGAGCTTGTGGCCCTGATGCAGCCCAACGAGTTTGGGGACGACAATCCTGAAATGATGCTGTTGGCATGCCGTTGCATTGCCAACCTTATGGAAGCTTTACCGCCATCAACAGCAAACGTTGTCTACGGTGGTGCAGTCCCAATACTGTGCCAAAAGCTGATCGAGATCAACTTTATTGATCTGGCTGAGCAAGCCTTAAGTGTCCGTATCTCAGCTACCAAGATTCTGAGGATCTACTAACTGTGACCAGACTTTGGAAAAGATCTCTGTCGAATTTCCTTCCTCTATCGTTCGTGATGGAGGTCTCGAGGCTTGTCTGACATACCTCGACTTCTTTGCTACAAGCACACAGAGGACTGCAGTAACAACAGCTGCCAACTGCTGTAAAAATATTCCCCAAAATTCATTTCCCGTGGTTCGAAATGTCATGCCTATACTCTTGAACGTCCTGTCGAGCAGTGATCAGAAAGTTGTGGAACAAGGCTCTCTGTGTGTTTCAAGGATTGTTGAGAGCTTTAAACATCAACAAGATAAGCTCGAACAGCTCATCAGCCCGGACTTACTCAAGGCCATCCGTCGGCTGCTGCAGCCAGGTACCACAAACCTCATAGGGCCAAATATCCACACGCAGTTCCTACGCGTCCTATCAATTACTGCTCGTGCGAGCCCTGCTCTGTCTGCGGAGCTCTTCAAAATGAACATCGTGGACACTCTATACCAAATCTTGACCGGTGTGTCACCTCCCAGCGGGATCGACGATGTGGCATCTCAGATTGACAGCGTCTTCATCATGCAAGCTTTGATTCACCGGCCCCGAGAACAGATCTCTGAGACGCTCAACGTTATCTGTGAGCTGCTTCCTTCGGTTCAGAGCGAGAGCCTCTCTTTCCCAGAAGATGTCTGTGGCCGAGGGTTTTCCGCAGGTGGAACACCGTCGCACCTGGAAAATGGTTCTATGCCTTCCCACAACGCTGAGCGTGTTGAACTTCTACAAGAATGCAAATCAGAGCTCAAGCGTTTCGCCATAGTCTTGTTTCCTACACTGACCGACGCCTACTCTAGTACTGTCAATCTCGTCGTTCGTCAAAAAGTCTTGCTAGCACAATTGAAGATGCTGTCCACCCTTGATACGTCAATCCTGGAAGACGCACTTCGGACTGTACCTTATGCATCGTACTTGGCGTCAATATTGTCTCAAGAAGACCACCCATCTCTGGTGACATCTGGCTTAAAGGCAGCAGACCTTCTTCTCAATCGATTGGCGTCAATCTACGGTTATCAATTCTACCGCGAAGGTGTAATGGCGGAAATCACAAAGCTTGCTAATAAATCCACACCAAAGGCCGAGATCAAGGCAAAGGTCATCAAGGTAGAACCGGAATCGAAGTCTAAGCCAGATTCAGAAAAAATCGGTCTGGAACAGCCCAACGCTCCAAATGACGAACCGTCTGAGGAAGACAGTGACCAAGAGGGTGAAGAGGATGACGACGACGAAGGAGACGATGATGATGATGAGGGTGGGCCTCATGAAATACGTGAAGACATGTCTCCTTCCCCATCTGATTCTTCTTCCTCGAGCCAAAACTACCCCGTGCCATCTCTCACTACAGATCAAGATCTCAATGTCTTTCGAGCCAAAGAGTTCCTGGAGGTACATGAAACAGACAAATCGAAAGACATGCGCGATAAAGCGTCGGCTATCCTGACGGAACTTCGGACGTTGGCCTCTGAGATCGAGAGTTGCTATCTTGTTGACGGAGATGGGGATGGAAGAAAGCTTTTCGCCCAGCTTTCCAAGCACTTCCACGGTGATGCTTTGGAGACGGTTACCAGTGCGGAACTGCTCCACTCCGAGATCGTTCGTGTTCTACTAGATGTTTTCAGTAGCCCTGAAGGTGAGCCTAATGTCCACCCATTCGAAGACCAATTTAGTGACAATCATTCAGAAGCCGTAAGTGCAAGCGCGAGATCAGGCTTTCTAGAAGTTTTTATGACGACACCGAAGCAAATGTCGACCGGGTCGGGTGTGCCTCCCACGCCATTCAGTGTATTCGTTCACAAACTTCAAGACCTTCTTAGTCGCGCCGAGCATTTCGAGGTTCTCACTGTACATCACAATGCATTAGACAATAATCGCAGCAGCCCTTCTGCAATGCTCTCAAAACAGCTCCGTCTAAAGCTCGTTGCTGACGAAGACGCTGAGATGCCCAGGCCATTCAAGAATCTCATGATCTCCATACATGCAATTGCTACATTTAAAGCTTTGGATGACTACCTGCGACCCCGGATCAGTCTGTCAGAACGCCCTCGAAGCGCTAGACACCGTGAAGGTGTTTCCCATGCACTGGCTGCCTTTGCTGCTGCTGCTGGAATGCCTACGCCCCATCATAGACTTGCAGAACGTGCCGCAGCGGCACGGGGGGGTGACTCGCCATCTCTTTCCACCCCATCTGATGCTGCTGCTACGAATCGAGCCGCACGGAAAGCTGCCAGGTCGAAGAATGCGACCTCAACCTCCGATTCAACTCCAGCGAAGGAGAAGGCAGCTTCCGCCCGTCGATCAAGTCGACGACATCAACCAACAGGACACGACTCTCCTGATGTATCCGCTCCCCCTCCAGAACGGGTCCAGACTCCATTAGAGTGTGCCGATGAGAGACAACTCTCGGACGAAGATGATATTGATGACAGTAGCGCCTTGGATGCTATTGTGGATGATCTAGAAGAAAGTATGGAGGGTGAGCAGCTACCCGAACCTACCGCAGTCAATATGGAGGTAGCGTCGACTGGCAAGGTTACTGCTCGTAAAGAGGATGGCACCCGCGTTGCTACACCATCTCACAGCTCAATACCCTCGCCGCACGGTCTGCCGGGCTCACGTAGTCGAGAACACCTGGCTGCGAGCATGAACCCTTCTTCAGCTGGCCGTGCTATGTCTTATGCAGCAGCTATTCAGGCGACACCGCAAGACTGGCACATTGAATTCAGCATTGACGATCAGCCCATACCCAACGAAACAACCATATATCGTGCTATACATTACAATCAGTCGGAACCTGGAGAGGCTTCAACACGCAATGTCTGGTCTGCTATTCACGCCGTGAAGTTCAAGCGTGTTTCAGGTCCGCCTCCACCAGAGTCAACATCTCTAAAGCCCTTTCCACAGGCGTCTTCGAAGACAGATTGTTCTGGTATGCCACCGTCTCTGCATGAACATCCAGCAACTTCAATGATACTACGGCTGCTCAATATATTCCACGAAATGAACGCCAACTTGGACGATGTACTAGACGACAGCAAAGCAGGCTTTAAAGTCAAGGCGGAACCCGTCGCTCAGTTTGTCAATACTAAATTAACGGCAAAACTCAATCGACAACTTGAAGAGCCGCTGATTGTGGCGAGCAATTGCCTCCCCAGCTGGAGTGAAGACCTCGCACGACTTTATCCGTTCTTATTTCCTTTCGAGACTCGCCACCTGTTCCTTCAGTCTACTTCTTTTGGTTATGCGCGGTCAATGACTAGATGGCAAAACCAGACAGCAGAAGAGAGCCGACGCGATCGTCACCGAGATGATCGGCCCTTCATGGGACGTTTACAACGACAGAAGGTTCGAATCTCTCGAGCCCGCATGCTTGAATCCGCCATGAAAGTGATGGAGCTCTATGGTGGCTCAGCAAGTGTGCTGGAAGTCGAGTACTTCGATGAAGTTGGAACCGGTCTCGGCCCCACACTGGAATTCTATTCCACCGTTTCCAAGGAATTCTCGAAAAAGAAAACTAAGCTGTGGAGAGAAAATGACGGAAATGAAAATGACGAGTTCGCCTTTGGGAAATCGGGAATGTTCCCTGCACCTATGACCGCGGAGCAGGCTGAAACTGAGGGAGGAAAGAAAATTCTTCATCAGTTCAAGATGCTTGGAAAGTTTATCGCGAGATCCATGCTCGATTCTCGTATCATCGATGTTTCGCTTAATCCTACGTTCTTTCGAATTGGCGATCAACCAAGTACTGTTCCTTTGTCTTTGGGGGCAGTAAAGACCGTTGACAGCCAGCTTGCAATAAGTCTTAAGCTTCTGAAGCAATTCGCAAACTTGAAGAAAGAGATTGATAGAAAGCACTTGTCGGCGGCTCAGAAAGCACAGGCTGCTCGCAAAGTGATGATCAACCGTGCTCACATTGAAGATCTCAGCCTGGATTTCACGCTGCCAGGGTACCCATCGGTTGAACTTATGCAGAATGGAGGCAACACGCCCGTGACGTTGGATAATGTCGGGTCATACGTGGACAAAGTCATTGATATGACCCTGGGCAACGGCGTACAGCGGCAAGTGGACCATTTCCGAGCGGGGTTTTCCGAGGTCTTCCCGTACCCAGCCTTGAAGGCTTTCACTCCCAGCGAGCTGGTCATGCTCTTCGGACGAGTTGAAGAAGACTGGAGTATCGAGAGTGAGTCAACCCTACCTCCCATTAATACAGCGTCTAACCCAGGAATAGCTCTTCTTGATTCTATCAAAGCAGACCATGGCTTCAACATGGATAGCAAGAGCGTGCGGAACCTGCTCCAGACGATGAGTGAGTTGTCACCTCCCCAGAGGCGAGACTTCTTGCAATTCGTTACCGGAAGTCCTAAGCTTCCCATTGGCGGTAAGTGCCAAAACTTTGTCGCCAAAGAGTTGTATACACCTACTAATTCGGTGCTGTAGGCTTCAAGAGCCTCAATCCCATGTTTACTGTCGTTTGCAAACCTAGCGAGCCACCTTACACATCTGACGACTTCTTGATTTCCGTCATGACTTGTGCAAACTATGTCAAGCTACCCGACTACTCCAACATCGATGTCCTACGTAAACGTCTTCTTACTGCTATTCACGAGGGCCAAGGAGCCTTCCACCTGTCATAAATGCGGGAGCAATTAATGGGGCGTTTTGTATCCACGATTGCGATCTGTTTTCGTTGCGTGCATAGCGCGGAGAAGAGTGATGAAATTGATGGGTACTACTTAGCACCAGGCAACATGACCTCTCATATTTACTATGACTGCAAGGCGTCAGAGATTGTCTGCATATTGCTGGATTCATAGATGACACGCTACCAATGTTGATGATGCTTGGAATGCGGAGGAGCGAGCTTAGGGGTCGACTAGAATTTAATGAGAAGGGTAGGTAATGCTTGAGCTTATAGCAGTAGCTTGGCACGCAACCCATTCTATCAAACGACCTACTTGTAATTCTTGTTGACCCTTCAAACCCATGCATCTGACCTGAACAGTGAAGGAGGAATCCGGCGCGGTTTACCTAAATGGGCGAAAAGATCCCTACTGATAGGATGCCAAGAACCCGCAATTATGTCCCCTCCATAGTAATTAGTATGCGCGATCCATCTGC
>QKZZ01002006.1:0-11309 GCA_003521265.1 Cetradonia linearis
CATAGAGAATCAATCAAGTCGTCTTCAATATGCTAAAGCTCTAGCTGCCAGAGAATCTTGGGGTCTCTTTCATGGCCGTTAGGCTCATCATCATCAGGCGGAGATCCACTGTATGTGGACACTTGTCCTTCTAGATAACCGGGGTTCACTTCAAGTTCGCTGACATTTAGTCAGAAATCTGAATCGTCGGATGGGGTACTTAGACGATTGAAATCAGATGGAGTGGGTAGGAAACCACAACAAGAATCTTTGGCATGCCGAAGTCTCATATCTGGATTGCTTGGGTCTACACCTGTACTGTGTCCAATTGCCGGTTGAGCGTGGTCTTTTCCATAGTTAGCCGGCCTCGACGAGTCGTGAGCTGTAGTCTTCTTCTTAGTAACCAGGCACTTCCTAACGACAATTAGCAGGACCGTTCGACTGATAGGAAGGCTGGCAAGTGAAGACCCTGATGGGTGGCTCCACAGCACTGAAACAGGGCAGCTGATAATTATATACACCTTTTCTATAAATTGCCATTTGGCCTTGCTCTTGTTCTCGCCGCTATCGCCTGTGACCTCAGAAGAACCTGGATGTGCATGACTTGCATGTTCCCGGAGCTTTAGTGGTGTATTCAATGGTCCACAGCGAATTGGGTGTGTATAGCCTCTTAGGGGTCTTCCTGCAATTGACTGGAGAGCCTTTGGGTCTCTGACAGCCAGGTCCATGCTCTTATACTTGTCAGTCATTGTAGTGAAGGTCTTAAGCAGGGTGGAAAGAGGGCCATGCACATATATATGGGCTGACAATTGTAAGCATCATGGTGTATAGTGAGCATTTGAATTGTGGTTTAACAAACCAACCTTATGTAAATAGACGGTTTAACCGCCAATTCTCATATGTAAGACACTGAATACTCCAACTGCCATAAGTCCGTTGGGGGACATCTGATTATTATAGCCTGAACAATAGCACGTCTTCAGCCCTCGTTGAAGATAACCCTCTTGGACGGGTAAGGATTGGCGAATTAGCGCGAGGCAAAAAAAGGCTGTCAGATGGGGCGAGCAAGGTATAAGCCTCCCAAGAATGTTCAAACGTAGTTCCTCTGAGGGGTCATATTAGCCCCTAGCCGCATAGACACCCTAACTGTATAACCGATAGGGCTGAAGGGGTCGCCCAGGCGATGAAGTCCGAAATTTCCTCACGATGTGATCACAGAGGATAGATCTGCCGTTCCTAACGTCCATAGAAGCGGATACTATGAAAATAGCTCGTTCAAAGAACAAAATCTTCACTAGATGCACCTAATCCCCGAAAGAGCTCATGATCGTACAGATACTTAGACACTTCTGTCGCGATATCACCAGTTCTATGAAACCCTTCCTCAATCCATGACTGTCACAGGCGCAAAGATGATAGCGGTGGTCTGGAACAAGTCAAGGTTTGCCCTCGGGCCTACATCTTATTTCTAGATTCTATGTTCAGGGGACTAGTTTTCCCCGAAGCAGCTCCAAGCTTCTTTAGGTAGGCGGGTTTGGAAATAGTGTCATTCTAATTACTTGGAGAAGTGAATTACAGCTGACATACCCAGTCATTGTGAGAGATGACAAATTCCAATTTGACATAAGCGTACTACAGGATTGATAGACCTGTCTCTTAAGATGGGCTTCAAAATTGACATATAGGAACAACAAGACAGACTGCAGGCCTCCCATTATAATACCGCAACATTCTACTTTTGATGCTGTCTACAGAGACTCATATTCCAGTCTGCCAAGACTGTCCTGTCACTCTACTTTTATGTTACCTATCATGTTACCCAGCTGGTTGATTCCTGCGACTAACCCCAGCTCGGACGCTGCCGATTGAGAATGCCATAGAGAAGTCTGAGTCATAGCAGTTATATGCATCAGGAGAAGGGAGACTGGGTTGCGCCTCCATCTTGGCTTGCAAGTCAGCTTTGCTGGCCCGAGGATTAATGATATCCAGCTCAGTAGTATCCACGCCAGCTTCTTTTAGACCCATTTGAACAGCCCTCGCATGAAACCAGTTATGGCGACTATGAAATTCCTTAAAGACCATCAGTTTCAAATTTTTTTAGGGAATATATGTGGCTTTTTCACCTTTGCAAGTTCACCTAAGCGAGACCTGAGAGCAGGAAATGCAGCAACATATTCTGCAATCCCATTGGAAAAGACGTTGAAATCATGGAAAACCTCGCTATCTAGTGGGTCCCTGGTATTTAGTTTCTGGAAACTCTGCCATATAAACCCACTCATGTCATGGGTTGTTATCATCTTTGTGTATTCTTGAATGTTTCCATTAACCAATGCATTAACCAATGCATTGTAAATATGCGTCTCAGTCGTATATATTGATTGATAAGCTAGGTAGCGCGCCTGATGCCAGAAACGTTCAAAGCGTTGTACGAGCACTGAGAGTCTGCGAAGTATGGTGTCAAGGCCTTGAGTTTGATTGGCAGCAAAACCCTTGAGCGGTTCACAGAGAAGGTCAATGCAGAAATGTGGTGGAGTATTAGGAGTTAGCCTATATTGTACAGCTTGATGAGCTAATGGGCTTCTATGCCGTAGGATCTGCTGGTGTCAGTGAGGAAGTTAAAGGTTAAGACTAAATAACTAGCCTTTTCTGCTTCAAGATATTCAGGTCTTAAGCTAGGGTGTTGGTGGAGATAATCATGTATCCTATCTGCGATGGCCTTATGCTGATTGATAATATGTTCTATAGTAGGTTCTGTATGGTCTTGGGCATATCTCCAGCACTCTTCAAACTGGAGATATTTAAGACAATGGTAGCTCCCTTCATCAATGTGAGAGGCGATTTGCTGCGAACCCAAACCTTCCATTGAAGAAGGGGTCCAGGTCCAGGAAAAGTCTAGGCCTAAGAAAGAAAAGGTCGGTTCCATCAGTTCCATAATTTTTTTCACCAATTGCGGTTGTCCCAATCCAGAGTTTGATGCCTCCTTTGTGAGATAGGCATTGATTGTGTGCAACTGCCTGATGTTACAGCTTTGCAAGGCATTTTGAAAAGGCATTTTGTCAAGGAAGCCACAGGTTCGCAGACGGCGTATGTGTTTGACTCGACTAAAGTGAATCATTGTCATTGCTTTGCTCTCCCAATGCTTTTTTAGTTCGCTGCTCTCACTAGAAAGCTGAAGCCGCATTGTGGTGACGGAATTTTGTTCTGGATATGGTGGCGTAACGGAGATTATAGATCAGTGTGGGTATTTCATCAGGAGGGAGGAGAATATAACCGGTCAAGAAGGTAGTGAGTCTTTCTAAGGTTTTTGTTTCTCTGGCCAGGGCCATTAACCATAGAAAGAGTGGGGAGTTCAACACCCAAAAGGGCTCGCTAATGCACCAGCAGAGTACCCAGAGCGCGGATGTGACGGCACCTGCATGTGACCGTGTTTGCTTTAGTTACATTTGTTACCCTGATTGTCTGATAGTATGACTCCACTTGAACACTCTGTTAGTTAGCTTTGTCCTCTGTGCTCGCAAACGCATCGCGTGGAAGAACTGGAATTGTATGCATAAACACTTGCGTGACTTGGTTGGTGTAGTTTGGGTAATGGCCCTACTGGCGGAATTTGTGGTAAAGGGACGGGGTTATTAGTCGCCCACTAAATGCCATTGACGTTTTCCTGTTCTTCTACTTAATACGCTCCACCTCTACTCGGTGCTGTGGTCAGCTGGTTGACAACACTTTCTCCGAATGGCTGGGAAACAGCAGAAGCTTCAAGATGTTGCTTTGGAGGCCAAGAACCTTTACATCCCTTACATCGAAAGCAATTATTCACCGCTGCCTCCGTCAATCTCATACGAGGACATACCGAAGCACCCTATGGCTGGCGACTTACAGAGCTCAAGGTCTAAGCTTCTAATCGCCGTCGTTGACAAAGATCCGGTTGACACAGCACTGGAATGGTCTATGGAAAATGCAGAGGGATCCAATATGGTTCCGGTTGTTAATATGGCGAACGAGGAACGGCCTGGAGGAGACTGGGACTTGTCAAGGATAGGGCAGGAAGAGGATCTATGTCGACGCTCGAATCTCGCCCGTATTCTCATATTGCCAAGCAAGGAGTCTCATTATCCAATCCCAAGTAAAGGTGGTATCTACTCCCCCTCTGTGGGTATGCGTTTCAAGCCACTCTGTCTTGAATCACTTTCTAATATTGGAGTTAGTGTTTTTTCGCTCAGGTGCTAGTAAGGGGCACGCTGTTTGGACAGTGTTCAAGTCCTTGCCAATCATCTCTGTGGCCCCGATCCGACACCCAAAGCTCACAGAGGACAAGAAAGAATACGTTTTTGATCTGGAAAACCAGCTCATGAGAGATAAAATAAGAACAGTATTACGGATTGCCGCGTACCACCAACATAAAGAACTTTGTATAGGCCCTTTTGGCGTTGGACCTGGAATAGACAACCCGGCGCCTCTGGTAGCGATCATGTGGAGAGAGATCTTGTATGAGGAATTTCAAGGCGTTTTTTCCAGTGTTGTTTTTGCTATTGAAAGGACGGTGGATAGCTACTTGAGAGAAGATGGAGACAGGATTTTTCGTATCTTTAAGGCAGAGTTCGATCCCTCAAACATTGTCAAAACAAAGCATAGATAGCCGATCTTTCGTGGTCTCGAGTCCTGAAGGGGTGTTCAGCATTGTCAAAGACTAGCGAAGAGCATTGTGCATCACTGACTCGAATTCGATGGTGATAGCGGTACTAGAACTGTCACTGGCATGCCGCGATGAGCTAGAAAGGGTATCCAGGTTGAATAACCTTATGTCTATAAAATCATTCCTCGGACCACAACAAGTCTCTTATGGCCCATAACATGACGCAGAATGGAATTACAAGCGCAAGAAAAAGCAAAAACAAAGCCCAATATAAGTTGAGGTTTATGACTTCAATAATGCCCCAGATAATTGTGCCACAAATACTAGCAGCGGTGGTGAGAACAATGAGGAGTGTAAGTTTATTGGGCATAATGAGAGAAGATAATGATTTGAGGAATCCTGCTTTGTCTTATAATCCCTCTTCAAAAGTGAGGAAGAAAAAGACCAAAAACTCCAAGCATTGCTTTAATAAAAATTGGTGAACGCTCGGTCGAAGTGCCGGGACTTGTGTGGGCTAGAGTTGTATCTCTCTGTGTCAATAGAATGGGGCGCAATGAGGATGGGCTAGTGAGGCCTGGAAGTGGGTCGTTTTCCCGATCGAACTCCTGCATACGACTAATCCCTGAATGAGAAGATTGGAAGTACCTGTTTAAATGAGTAATGTAAGGAGCAAGCCTCCAGAGCGTTGTGGAGCAAAGACGGAGCGGGTGTGCGTGGAAAGACAAGCCTGCAGGATCCTCGGTTGCAATCGAGCGGGTGTGCGTCGAGAATCGGAGAAGAGTGGCGTTTCAGATGGTCCGCTCATTTTTCCACTGCAACCACATCGCGCACCCGCTCCACACATTTTCTACGCGATAGCTGCATTCAGCTGCATTCAATTAGTCAATGGCGATGTTATAGCACTTCTTGGAACGTGTAGGAGGTTCAGGCACCCCATTCAAGAATGAAAACTCCAGGACACCGGTGCAATGCAGGTAATGTTAGAAAGCTTATAGGGAAATGACTCTTAAGTACAACTTGCTTAAATTTTATGAAGCTATTAGGTGGAGATACTTCTCCCTGAAACTTTTATTTCGACATTGGTTGTACCTGACCATTATCTGTTAACATACTCTTCCTCCTTCTCCTCCATATCTATTTTCCTTTCTTTGCATTTCTAACAACCTTTGGACGCCCAATATAAGCTGTCACAGCGTGGAGCTTGACCAGAACCTGCTGTTATTGAACTCCGTCCAAAATGTATTGACAGGTAGGCCATTGATACCCAAGACCCCACCGTCTCTATGAACAAGGTCCAACATAAATAGGCTTACTCGCAATGCTCGTTTGTCCTTGTGTCATTGGTGGGATACTGAGAGAGTCCAATAATACACGACCATCCAGGCGAATATGCAGGTTGGTTTATGAGGAGCAGATCCGAGACAACGGTTTTATAGGCATTATAGCACCGATAGAGTTTCACCAGATCGCGATAGATAGTGGCTGCACGAGATGCAAAGTCGTCGTCGCTTGAGGCTAACCAAGCGATTGAAGCTCGCCCGATGAGTCGCTCCCGAGCTCTCAAGCAAGACTCAAAGGGATTCCGAACGTCAGAGGGGTGTCCGACAGGATCCCCTGGGCAGATGAGCTCTTCGACAACGAAGCCACAAGCTTCAGCGCATTCGATGAATTGGTCGACATAGTCGCGCGCGATGAGGATTTCCCAGAGGTTTGTCGCGAATGGAAACATGGCAAGGATACAGGTTCTTCGGTATAGCCAATGTTTTTGAAGGCACGACTTCAATTCGACAACGTCCAATATATCAGTGGTCCGCAAGTAGACGAGCCGGTGATTACCACAGACCCGTTTGATCTGGTCAGCAGATGGGTTCTTGATTGATATTCCCCGCCACCAGGAGGCGCTCTTAGCATAGCTTGTTGATGGCTTAGGTTGCAGCCGATAGTTTACAACGGTAGACTTAAAGTCTAGTGGCAGAATCCGCATGAGAATCGGCTGCCACCAGGCTAGAGTCATGACAGTGGAGACGGAGCATTCCCCTTCTGTGGCCAATCGGGACCGGAGCCAATGCAGGATCGGTGGAGGTATAAGCCTCCCCTCAACACATGTAGGCATAGACTCCGCAAAGACGGTCAAAGACGTGGAGGCTGATACATGAGAGGCGTTCAATGCCAGATCGTCCGCATCGGGTACCATGCTGGCAGTATCTACCGAAATCTTGGAAACCACTGAATCCAAAGCGTTGGTCCTGGCTGCACTATCTATGTCGGAAGCGTCGACAGGTGAACAGAAAGCGTGAAAACCATTCGGCGAATGATCCGTGGCTTCACAGACTACAGAGACTTCGCCAGCCGTCTTGGAAGCTGGGGAATGCGAAGTGATGTTCTCAACGGTGACATCCACCTCGTAGGTACAAGTAATCGCTTCCGATGTCTCTGACCATCGGAAGTTGCAACTGGTTTGAGAAGATCTGGCTGGATGGCTGGGCTCGCGGTGTAGGCGCTGTAGATAGTACAACTTAGTTTAAACTGGCTGCAAGCAGCAGACATACTCACGAGTGGACAGAAACACATCCTACACGAACAGGCGTCCGAAATAAGGCGACAAGAGAGCTGCGAGCGACTTGAAGGCCAGCTCATGCGACGCAGCCTTGCATATAAATGCAGGCCCGTATTCGGTAATCCACGTCTGCTGCCCTTATAGGACAAAAAGGAAAGGACGCCGGCATGGTTATCCCGAGCGGGTGTGTGTATGCGGAGTTCCGGTCGAGAAATGGGTAGTCTTTACTGGCTCAAGTGCAGCCACTCTCCAAATTGAAATCCCATCCCCTGATCACCGACGCACACCCGCTCGGTAGGCCTGATGATCTTGCACACTTTTTGTTTCCACGCACACCCGCTCAGCCTATCTATGCTCCACAACGCTCTGGTGGCTTGCGTTATCTCGCATTCCTCATCAACTTAAACAGAAAACTGTCATCAAGTTTTGCATCTCTGTTCCAAGAATATTCGCAAAAATTCTCAAATCTTCCAGAGATCATCTCTCGTATCGATTCTCGTATTGACTCACCGTAGGTGCCACGCGAACGGTCTTAAGGGATGGTAACCGCGATCAGCCAAACGAATGGGGTGAAATCACTGTCCACTACACCCGCTTTCTTTATAATGACAGGTATGACTGCTGCTGACAATGGTGAGTTTCAGCCAGGCATCCTTAAGACAGAAGCTGCCAACACTGTATGTGCCAAACAGTGTCGATTCGTCCGAATCTCGAGGTGTTCCCTTTCACGACGGCTATTGGGGTCGGCAGAGTAATCAAAGGTCTGGCAGATCGCTGAAGGCATGAATGCAGCTCGGGAGCGCTCATACTGATATATTATGAAGCTGGGACGAAGGTATGATGGCGATGAGTGGGCGAGAAGAGCAATTTGAGAATCTCAAGGTACATACTTCTTTGATTCGAGACGTATGAGACCTCTTTCGACGAGAGTGCCAAGTGCTGATTCACATGGGACAGAAGCCACTTTCATATCAATAATTCACAACAACCTTTACCCTCGTATCACATATAGCCCGGGCTGATTGGTGACAACTACCTATAAAAGGGGGTTTCCAGGACTTATCCCTCCGGATTCAACATTGGTATTGTGAAGGTCCAATATCCACGTCCAACCTCCTCAAAATACAAGAGACTGATGCACAGCGCATTCCAGTGAGGTCCAACTCCTCGGCATCCGATCGCGTGATGAATGAATCCGTCCCCAAGCACGGGGATGCACGAGCACAGGCATGAATGGATGCGACCGGATGAAAGCAGGTACCTCTGATCAGCCAGAAAAGAGCTATCCATAAGCATCGATCTTGTAGGAACGTGGGACATCTGCTTTGTGGAATATTGGTTGAGAAGACTTTGTGAGTATGAGGCAGTCGAGAAGCGGACTTTTATTGCTGACGCTCCATCTTCATCTAATCTATGGTTGTTCATAATCATCACTTTTCTGGTCCTTCTGCTCCATGGCCATTACATTGTCGATGATTACTAAGGCATATTGTGATGTTCCTTATGAGGATCCTTTAATTTACGATACAGGATGTTTTTGTCCTCCGCAGAGCTCATCCTGACCAATCACCTAACCTCGGCAAAACCTTAATTCTCGTGTGAAAAGTAAAGCTAAGCACCTTGTGACGCCTATCTATTCAAGAACTAGTACGACAGCACAGCATTTGTTCTTGCCGTGCTGTCGAACCTCAGCCGTCGCTCTTTGATTGTGAGAAAAGACCGACAAGTGCCCCGTTGTGGGCGACAAACCACGCCAAAGTCTAGGACGCAGAGTCAATACCACTATGGCCATCCGATGCCGAGCGATAAGTGCCGCAACGGCTGATGCAGCGCGCCAAAGTTTGGAAGAACAGATCAACCATATGGGGGCGGAGGGGCTCAAGAAGAGGGCGCTGAACGGTCTCCTCAAACTCGATCAGACGGAGCAAACAAAAGCTGCCCAGGCGGAATTCGAAAAGGCCTGTCAACCCAACCGGAGTCACGCTTCATTACTGACATAATATAGGGTTTAGATCGGAAATTTATCGAGCGCCTGGGAATAAGAGGTGGGAATATCAAGGTGGTGTGGGCAGACCATCCGGTGCGTTATGAAGACGTCAGTGCACGGCCTTATACCCTGGATATAACAAACGTCGACTATGTGATCGGTGTAATTGCTCTCGGCAATCATAACGACCTACCAGCGCTAGGTCCGGATTTTGCTGCGCAGGAGCCCTTGGAGAGTGGATGGGTGTTCTACTGGGATGGAAGTACCAAGGTTAGATATAGTGGTTCTGGCAAGAGCTTCGCCTTGCCTCTATCTTTCAAAAAATGATGTTCCGCGGCTTCTTCTGACCTGCGAACGGAATGACTTTTCGAGATTGTGCTACGATATGTACTTAGAGATTTCGGCGGTTGGGATTACTGGTAGCATGCAAAGACAGGGAGCTCTTAATATACCGAGGGCTCGATACTGGCAAGATAGGGGAAATCACAAGAAAAAAAAAAGCCAATTCATCAAAAAGCACCTCTTCGCTGTGATCCATGAGTACTTCCGCTTTTGACGAGGGCGGTCAAATCCGCTCTACGGCGTGGTCAAAACCCTGCATCCTCTAGAAGCGCTGGCTGTTTGATTGTGGGGACGTAAAGACATGAATGCCATCCATTCCCAAATATACCTGACCATTGTTGATTGGCCGTTTGATCGTGAGAAAGCAAGCCTTGATTCGAATCCGAGTTGTATGTTGGACCAAAACTTCCCGTCCATGGCTGATCCACCATTTCTTCATTGAAGGGCTCACCCTGGCTCGGGTTTGAATCCCACGAGGTACCGAAGACTCCTGACCATCGAAACTCTGCCCTGCGGCTATTGAAGGGCGCGTCTCGACCGGCACCTGTATGGCATCCAGTCAGGTCTTGGAGGACGCTGGCGGGTGCTGCAGAACTCTGGTGCGATTCTCGAGGCGGAATATCAACGCGGCCGTTAATACATCGGGCCGCTTCTATAGGCGGGAGGGGAATTTGGGGCAATATGCCATCCGTATATCCTCCTGTGGGTCTGGGATGGGTATGTAATAAAGCGGTATGATCTATGTTCAACGGTAGGTCTTGGAAATTGTTTGTAGTACTATTCGTAGATGGTCGAAAATGTTCGGCGTCGAGTAATGCCGCGCCGTCTTGTTGAAAGGTTGACAGGACTGATGTAGCCGTTCTGACATCACCCGTGGGTGCCGCTCCCAGCTCCGATTGAATCGGCAGAAGGGTATCGTTTCTGGCAGTTTCGGCTGGCTTTGACTGTCGAGCATGCTGCTCAGTGAATGTCCGGGGTCAACATTAACGGGTTTGTATGAGGATATTGCGAATTGGCTCGCTTTGTCTTGCGGGCTTTGCGGAATTAGCCTCAGCAGTCGAGTCCATGATCATTTTCGGGATGGCAGCTTACCAGTTGAAGAAGACTTCTGCAGCCCCGGTTTCGCTTTGCAGCGTCCTCTGTTCAGATGGTCCGAGAGAGGATACTTGAAAGTCTTGTAACATTTTGGGCAACGGGATGTGGAATTGCGATCTTAACGTTTCAAGCATTAGTGGACTTGCAATCTCGATTCGAGAGATTGCTTACGGCGGCTCTCATAATGCCTCTTCAACCTTGACTTTTTCTCGTAAGTTCGACGACATTGGGGACACGTGTGGACGGTGGAATTGGTCCCCTGGTGATCAGAGTACCTCGCGATACATATGTCCTTGTGGTCTTCATCCTTTGAGTCCTGTAGGTGGACACGTAGGCAGTCTTTGGCTCGTTTGGTCTTGAATTGTCTTGTACAATGAGGGGCTGGACAATCCAAGGAGATCGAATGGCTACTCGCCATTTGAGCTGGTGTTACCATGGGTAGCAGAAGCTGGTGTTACCATGGATAGCAGAAGCTGGGCTTCTGGGTTGCACGGGAACGAGCGCCACTACTCTTGGTACCTAGCGCGCCCTACCCATCACTAGCGCGTCGCCCTAAGAGCTGTCGGTGGATGACTTTATTTAAATCTAGCCGGCGTCACCGTCCCTACCAAAGTCCCATCATCCCCACAGCACCGTCACTGTCGCAGCACTATCTTCCTTCCAGCACACCGCCTACCTTACAATACTGGCACTGTCTGGAAATGAACCACAACGTC
>QKZZ01002009.1:0-16839 GCA_003521265.1 Cetradonia linearis
GAGAAGTGGGGAGCGGGGTAATGGCAAGGGACAAAATATGCCGATGTTCTATGGGATTTGATGAAGATATAGGTGGTGTTTCGCAACTATCTCCATGCAGTTACAGGAATGTTGGTATAACTCTGGCATAGCGAGCGCTAAGGAACAAGTAAAGTCTCTTGCATCTGAAGGATGGATGTAAGATAAATTTCGGTTCTATGTACATAGAGATAGATAGACAGGTGCCTCTTGGGCCTCAAGGCAGAAATACCCAGCTCCATAATCAATCCCGACATCACGAAAACCATTGGTCCATGATGCTTGCTATTCTAATCAATGGCTCCCAAACGCCGGCCCAATGCTTGCTCTATCTAGATAGTCAACCAAGAACATCTCACCCGAACCGCTCCCGCCTAAATATTCGGACTCAACTGATCATATTTCACACACGTCTCCACCTGCTCCACCGACGCCTGCAAGAATTGCCTCCCCTCTAACCCAACCCATATCTTAATCATAGAGAAATCGCCCTCACGCGCGCTCTTAAGCAAGGATGTGCCGCCACCTTGGGCGCCGAGTTGGCGGAGAATGGGGAGGGCGCTGGGAAGGGGAAGATATTAGCGTATCTGTTCGAAAGAGATAGAAGGGAAGGGAGGGTGAGTGCGGGATGGGTATGGGGAATATACCTTTTAAATAGGTCTAAGTTAGGGTCGAGGCTTCGCCCTATGCCTTCTAGTAGGAGGATAGAGATGACAACGTTCACGAAATCGCCCTCCATACGCACGTGGTGCGATCGCACCATACTCAGTACTTCCTGGAGTACATCACCAATCTTGATATTGCCTAGTGCGAATGTTTTACTCTTTACGCCTAGAATAAGATGTTGCATCTTCAGCGCAAAGAACTCCTGATCGATTACAGCTTCAGGCTGGCGGCACCGTTCAACCATTAGATGTCCAGCGCGGTAACCGTCGAATTCAGCAATAGCTTTGAACAGATCCAGGAAGTTTTTGCGATTAGTGGCGTTGAGGGCTGTGACGAGGCCGGTGTCTATGAAGATGAGTTGGGGACGGTATCCCTCTTTTTCGATGGCGTCGAGTTGGGCGGTCCACTGTTCGGGGTGGTGTCGGTGCGGGCGGAGCTGCTGGAGGACTTTTTCTGTAACGTCTGTGGAGTGTTGGGGTGTATCTGATTGTTTGGAACGGCCGAAGGAGAGGGAGATTTGTTCGGGTTTGTAGAAGCGGACCATGATGTTTCCGGGGTGGAGATCGGCGTGGATGAAGTTATCGATTAGGAGCATGTGGAGGAAAGCATCGAGGCCTTCATCTGCGATTTCCTTCTCGAAAACGCCCCCGCCGTCTTCGAGGAAGGCGGCTAGGGGGATGCCTTGGGCGAATTCTTCAATGAGAACTTGGCGGGTTGTGTGCTCGGCGTAGGGGAAGGGGAACCAGGCGGTGGTGCGGTCTTTGAAATTTTTGCGGAACATGGTTAGGTTGGCGGATTCGATTCGGAGATCAAGCTGGAGGCGCATCATTTCGCCGAATTGGGTGACTTCGTCGGGTAGGGAGAGCCATTCTATGGTTGGGATGGCGTTGAGGACGGCGGCGAAGAAGCCCATAATTTGGAGGTCGCGGCGGACCATTCGTTCCACTTTAGGATGGAGGACTTTGATCGCAACGTAGGAGGAGGGTGTTCTTTGAGGGCTGCTTTTCACTAAAGCGTCTACATTCTTTCTCATTCTTTGCCTGATATTCGGCTTGCCGAGCTCAAGATCAACATCGCCTTCAGCTGCAAGATCTGGCTTCAATTTAGCCTTATAGACTTGTGCTATTGCTCCCACACCGAGTGCATTCTCCTGGAACTCCTCGAAGATGTCGTCGAAAGGCCGCCCATCAAAGGCTTTCTCTATTGCTTGCTTGGTATGTTTTAGAGAATGTGCCGGCGCGTTGGAGTGCAGTGATGACATGATGCTGCACATTTCTAAAGGAAATATGTCTGTTCTTGAAGCAGCCCATTGGCCAAGCTAAAGTCGTAGAGATCAGTCAAGTAGTCGCCTGATTTGAGTCGCATTAAGTACCTTGATGAAAGCTGGTCCCGCTCGCTCCATCGAGCGGACAAGAAAAGAATACCACCATAATGTCCCTGCACGTTCGTTGTCACGCTTTTTTCGTCTTCGTCCAAACCAAATGACAGGTATTGTAGCTAGCACTGGCACGAATATGATGACCAGATGGAGGAATCTGAAAGTTGTTGCCAGAGGTTCCACAATTGCTACGTCAAAAAACAACCATATTCCTCTCCAAGCTCTCTTGGGACCATGCAAATCATCTGGCAACTCTTTGGCTATCTCAGCCCTCGAAGCCTCCAGCATGTGGTTTTCTGGTGTCTTGCCATCTCCGCTTTCTTCCTCGCTCAATGCGACAAATGCCGCTGGAGTCAGCAAGCTCCATACGTGTATCCTGCCTCTTGGCAGCTTTGGCGGAGTTCTTAAAGGTATCCTTAGTGCTCGGAAGGAGCAATACTGGCGTTCATGGCTCGCAAATCTTCCTATGAAGCGTTGGGGCTTTTGACGAAGGCATAGTCGGCCAAGGAAGAAGACCGTGCGCATCGTAGGGTAAATTTGTGCTCTACACCCGTCATGAACGTCTTCTATCACTCGTAACTCTCCTTATGATCATGATTGAAGCTGTTGGCAGATTAATATCAGCAGAAGCACCTACCTCGGACGTCATTCTTGACCGCAACGGTCAACAAGTGCCAAGGCGGTTTTTTTTGCCTCCGGAAATAAATACTGCCTCTACGCTTTAACGCGTACATATATTTTCCTTTTTCGCAAGACCAGTAGACGCGCTGTAACAGCTTTTGAATGTCATATCGCATCGTCGCCTCCGATTAACACCTTTCATCACTTTTCTATGGGCTGGTTTTGGGCAGACGCTGCGGTGCCCGCAAGGCCTACGGCTCCCCATCCTACATCAAGATCAGATGCAACGCCCCCAGTATGCTACCTCTGAGATCGTATTCTATAATATCTCCAGCTGACATTTGAAAGCCTGGATGCCCAATGCACAATGTCTCTCCCTCCTCACCCTCGGCTTTTGCGCCGCAACAAACAACATCTCCCACCGACGGCTCATCATTTCCAGTCGCCCTACCAGATTCCTCGAACCGCCCCTCCTCTCAACCCTTCACGATCATGTCTAAATTGAATCCGCTTAATTATATGCCAAATATCTCACAAGAACGTGCCTCCAACCAGAGGACCGCCCTACCTACCTCCCGAACCGTGTCCTCCATACCTCGTGCCAACGTCGAAGGTAATTGGGAGTATCCCTCTCCACAACAGATGTACAATGCCCTGCGCCGAAAAGGCTATGACGGCACGCCAGAAGACGGTGTTGAATCAATGGTTGAGGTACATAACTTCTTGAATGAAGGGGCATGGGCAGAGATTGAGGGATGGGAAGCGCGGTTTAGTCGTGGCTTAGGCTACGGTTGGAGAGCATGCAGTCATGGCGAAGAAGGCTTTGTGCCGGAGAGGCAGGCACCAGATCAGCAACCACGGTTAATGCGATTCATGGGGAGGCCCGGTGAATTGACGCCGAAGGCTCAGATGTGGGGACTATTAGGTCAGGTATGGCCTGAGAAGTTCGCGTGTGTATACATTTCGGTGAAGCCGGGGCTTTGACTAACAATCACCAGTAGTGAGCTGCCCTTTGATCGACATGATTGGTACGTGCAGAGGAAGATGCCGGACGGGAGCACGAGAGAGGTCAGATACGTCATCGATTATTACTCTGGACCGCCTGAACCTTCAGGGGAGCCAGTCTTCTATCTTGATGTCCGGCCGGCTATCGATGATCCTACTGCTGCGGCTGAGCGGATAACGAGATGGAGTAGAGACGCATGGTATAGGGCTAGTGGTGCGAAAGTAAGGGACAAAGAGTCGTCGTAAGATTCATGGAACATATTGGACTTTTGCATCTGAGAGCCCATAGCGATATTTGGGTTGATCTTAGCGAGGTGCTAAATTGGACTGCTATGGTTCATTTTGTACATGTTCGGCTCACTACTCTACTCGTTGATTGATTGATTGATTCAATAGGCTGTCCCAGCCGCCGKGAGRCCGCTATGCAGCGCTATCCTACAAGGAGTTTACGGGCTATGTCACGTGCCTATGGCACTGTCATTGCTGTTAACATCAAAAGTTAAAGGTCCAAAATTCCCAAGTCCCAAAACGTTTGATATCATAGCATACATCTATCGGCCTCTAGCTTGTCAGTGTCCCTTGCTGTGGGTTCTTTAACGGTGTTCCACAGGCCTAAGGGATCTTTATACAGTATTGCTCCTAGCGCTAGCTTGCGCCGGCCGATGTGCTTATATCTTTATGGCCCACCTGAATTGCGTCAGGCGATCCGTTTAAAGCAGAAGCATAAATGAGGTCGTCTAGCAGGCGGCTTTAGGGTTTGAGACTCTACTCGCAGCGCCGTTGAGCACTAGCCCATACTAAATTAGGGCGAATGTTTGAGCGTTATAAAAGGTTCCGGCACCGCCAGCAGCTGAGACCAGTTTCATTCAACTCCCAACTACCCACATACATAGCAAATTTCAACTGGCGCCTCATTTGGAATGGCTCCCACCATTCTCTTCGTTCCAGGCTTTTGGGGGGGATCTGCTCCGTTTTCCCATGTAGCATCACTTTTGAAAGCACAAGGCTATCCGACTGAGATCGCCAAACTTCCTAGCACAGGCACTTTGTCACCTGGAAATCCAAGTATGCTTGACGACATTGCAGCTATCCGCTCTACCGTCACCAAGCTCGTTGAAAACGGTGAAACTGTCATTTTCGTGCTCCACTCAGCGGGAGGATTTTTAGGCTCAAACGCTATTGATGGGTTGAGTCTTAAAGCCCGGCAAGAAAAGAAACTCCAGGGTGGTGTAAGCAAGATCGTTTTCCTGACAGCTGCGGTATTTCCGGAAGGATTCAAACATGCTCCGTTGCCTTTCTACACTTATGATGTAAGATATGGTCTCTTTGTTTCTGGAGAGCCCCCAGTCTCTGCCTGAGGATTTGAGACGCTAAAATAACAACAGGGTGGTGCAGTGCATTGTGTGACCCCAGAGAAAGTCTTATTCAACGATCTGGACGATGAAGCTGCCAAAACTTGGGTGACGAAGTTGCAATCACAGCCTGCCTCTGACTGGGATGATACGGTCTCCTATTGCGGCTGGAAGGATGTTCCGAGTGTGTATCTGGTGTGCGAGGAGGATAGGTGCATCCCGTTACCCATCCAGTTGCAGTTGGCTGAACTTGCCGGAAGCAAGATCGAAAAATGTCCCGCTGGACATATGCCGATGCTAAGCATGCCAGAGAAGGTAGTTGAGGTCATCGTGAAGGCGACACAAGACTAGGCTTAATATAATGCTCAAAGCCAATCGGGTCTAGGAAGGCGCTATTAGAGCTAGTATACAATGGAGACGATTGCTTCGTTATCTGATTTGCCCCAGACTTCAGGGACATCTTCCTTTCAGATTCTCTTTCGAGTCCCATGATGTTGCGAGAGCTCCATTGAGTTTATATTAAGGTGAATATGAAGATAATACCTCCTAACCTACGCCCAATAGATCATATGATGGTATCCTCCTAGCAATCTGCTCTTTATGACTATGTAGGCTTATATAAATGATAATATTCTCTACTCTCTTCCTCTGCTATTGTCCTGTCCTTCCCTAACCTTTAAACAATGCCCCTTCGATGATGTATTGACTGCAATGGTATTCATAGGGATACTATCTGAGCCTGAGTCGACCATATACTCTCCAGTGGCAGTAGCAGAAGCGCTGTAAGCGACCCCAGTAGTCTTGTCTGCAAAGTCCCCAAGGTTTTTGAAAGGGCGATTGTCCCCAGACTGCAAATTGAATATATTGCTTTTCCCCGTGGATCCAGATTCACCAGAACCATACTTGACTGCACTACGCTCTTTACTGTTCATTGGTGTACTAAAGAAGACCTTGAAAAGAGGACGTATGGTAGGGAGATAGGTGGCGACTATTCCCAAGCATGGTTTAGTAGCGGACTAGATAGCTACATAGCTTAGAGTCCCTAAGTCAAAAAGAATTATAAATTAGGGATAAGTCTTTCTGGTAAGTGATGCAAAATTAAATAAGAGGTATGGCTCGCAAGTCAGATCCAAGAGATTCTTAAAACAGGTAATTGATGTTAGTCACACCACGCTGATAATACAGGTGCTGTGTAAAGTCAACTGTTAGGCTAATTAAATCAAGCTAGCTTTCGATACTCACAGAGATCTGAGCAGGAAGATGCCCATAATTGAGACTCTCTGAGCCGTGCGCATATTCAAAGTCCACACTGCAGGTAGGTGGATGATAAGAATGGCGAAGTCTGTGATCACATTGGGCGTTGGAGCCTATGACAAAAAACACCCATTGATTAATGCAGGTACCTTTGATTGTTTGGTTTCAATTAAATTAAACTGGGTAATACTGGAAGGCTACCGTGAAGATGACCATGATACTCCAACCTGACATGAATATGCCAAATCTGTAGGTAAGGCGACGGAGGTATATTAAGCGCCCAAAGATACGGACATAGAGAGCCAGTATTGAGATTTTATGAATAAGATTGTTGTAGCCCAGATTATCTCTGAGGTGTAATAAGCCTGTGATCATTTAAATACATATATATGGGATAGAAGAGTAGGTCGTACCTGCGGCCTGAGGCATACACCCAGGGCCATATTTTGTAATGCTAAAGTTGCCCAGGAGCTATCAGGAAATTGGTAAATGTTAAAGTTGCTCTAGAGCAAAGACATAAGATTTTCCTACTAAACCTGCTCTAGAGCAACCTAAGTTGCCAAACCAGGGCAAATAAATTTGCAGACGTAGGCAACAGAAAAGTAATAAGGGCAGCATAAACTAAGAATGAGGAAGCCATTTCAGGCTTCCACCTGCTACGCCCCTGCATTACTCCATAGTACTCCCTCATGCTCCCTCAGTGTTCTCTTGGTACTCCCCATTGTTCCCTCCGTGCTCCCTCTCAAGCGGCCCTGCTCCCCTTCCCGAACGAAAAAGGCAGTTCCCAATCCTAAGCTCAAGGTGTATATAATATACATATATATATGTACACGCAGGAGCGGGTGGGAGAAGCTTGCGGCCAAAAATGGTGATGTAGGAGCAGAAGATGAACAGCTGGTAGAGATAAACCCACTGAGCAACAAGAATGGGCGGCAGTCCCTAGAAGAGTTGTTCTCACCGATCCTCATTTCCCAAAGCACCGGCGGCAGCGCCATCAGGTACTAACCCCCAACCAAATTGGGGGCCAATTTGAGAAGCAATACGCCAAGACCGTGCTAAAATTTAGAGACTGCGCTGTCCTCAGCTGAAGTAATTCCGGACATAACAACTTCAACGTCGTTGAATGAGCTTTTCCAAAGTTGTTTCTTTCCACGTTGAGTCTAACAGTATGGAGCATTATCAGTTACTAACCCCCATCTGTTAGGACTCGAGGGCTTAGCTATCTAGCAATAAAGGTCCAGATATGAGCTCTACGTCTTTAAAGCAAGGAATTCTACGGTTATGTTAAGGTACTAGCACTACTAGCTCTGCAAACGGCCGGTTCAAGGCAGTTATTCTTGCTATAAGCCTGGTTTGGAAGTCGAGACTTCTGGGCCGTTTTATTTACGTATATACTGAAGATACTATCTCTTGAAGCGATCGAAATTAGCTCGCTGGCCGGTTTCGATGGCGCTAGACCAAATTTCCTCACCCGTGAGGCAGTCTACGCTCAGTCAGTGGCGCTGTCGCACAACCCGAAGATTCTATTGTTCGTAACGTCCGTTGGGCGTTTTGTGTCAGTCACATATCTCAATGTGAGTGGCAGTACATAGGGAAAGGTATTAGGAATTGTTCCATCGCATGCTCCTCGCTTTCGCGCACTTGTAGGTTACAGAATATACACCAAAGAGATTCTTAGAATGATGCTTCTACAACATCACGCTGGCCATAACTGTATTTCTTCGAAGCCAACGATGTAGAATACTCCACGGTAGTAGATGATAGCCATACGAATACTTCGATACCTCGCCATTTATACCTCGCATTGGACAAGAGTCAACACAGGTGTATTTATTCATCCTCATCTCGCGACATAGTGGCCTCCCGGGTTATCCATCGGGCGAATGTACGTGTCAAATCGTAGGAGGATCTAAACCAAAGCAAGTAGTCAAAAACCGATTATTTGGGAGACCCAGCATCGACAGGGTCAATACGTAAGTCTGGAAAATTCAAGCGAGGTAAAACGGTTCTGCCCAGCTTCGAACCGAGCACGGATTAACAGGCAAAAAGAAAAGAGGCTATAGCTAGTTAAGGAAACCTACAATTCAACTTGCCGAAACCGATAACTGACCATTACGCTAAGTCCTCTTGCGGAGCTAACGGCCTCTATCATCTTTGATACAAGTAACTCTTTAATTCAAATATATAAATCAGGTTCCTGAAAATGATGTATGTAAACTAGCAACAGTGACACGTTAACGCGTGTTATCCCGGAGAGATACGTGGATGAATAGGAATCCTTGACTTATTTTAAATCGCTTTTAACAAGTCCTGTCGTAATGTCAATGAAAGTCAATTTCCTGGATGCTGATGGCTGATATGCTTTCCAAGTGCCAGCCCTACAGTTGCAGTGGCTGGCTGTGGTACGCATTGTGTTTCATTCTGAGTCTACAGCTACTAGGAAGATGAAGGAAAACTGGTGTTCCACGAAAAAGTAGCAACCCAGCAGACGCGGGTCCGCAAAGTCTTCTAAGTCAATGGAGTAGTGAGATCTCATTGTATTTAGAAGAGGACAGGATGAGGTTGACTAGAAAATTGGACAGCGTCGAAATTGTGGAACCGGAAATTGATGAACTAGCTGGCAGTCAAAACACAAATACTCCACAAAGTTGTCTTTGCAAGCTTTGATGATAGACGAACCTATATGAGAAGTTGCTTATCCACTCATGAATGGAGAAACTTCTGAAAGCATGCTTGCAAGGCCCTGTTGCTGAATTCTTTATGCGACACTCTCTTCGAATTCCATTGCAGTAATGCTGAGTGGGCAGGAAGAAGCGTTGAAGGTACATACCGCGGACAGCATTCAAAGACAAAGACGGGCTGCAGAGCAGTATAATTCGAGAGAATGACGTCCCTAGAACACATTCGTCCAATATGCGGGTAAGGCTCGGTTCATCCACACGACTCCACTTGTAAAATTCTCACCTTCTGCTTTCTCATTATTGATCACATTACCACTCAGAACAATAACAGATTACCTTTCAAATACCGCTATCATTAACACCGCGCTTACGAACGCGAAAGCCGACCTAGCAAATTCCATCGTTACACGACGCCATCCGGATTCGAGGTCGATCCGTTTGAGAAACATATCTCTCCGCTCATTTTTATCGGGTAACATTTAGAAGGTCTGAAGTTCGGCCTTGAGCAGTAGACCAAAGAAATGGCGTAGAAGCATGCCGCCTTGAGTAAGCATAAGCGTTTAAAAAAGGATGAAGCCCTCTACTAGCAAGTTCAAGTCAGGAGAGAATACCCTCTCGGCCATCCTATGCGAAAACTCATACTGAGAAAGATAAGCCACTGCATTATTCTTGATGTTCTCCTGTAAGGTCTTTGTAGAGTTGACACTTTCGACTAGATGAACTCTCCATTTCTCGCCCGCCTCTAGAAGCAATCAGAGGAGGAGGGAATTGAATCAGGCTGTCGATAAAAAATTGGAAATGCTTCGGATAAGAAAGTCGGTATCGAGCCAAGCGAGGAAGTAAGTTGCCGGTGTTTGGAGGTGGTAGTGACCTTTCTAACCACGGATCATAGGTTAATATTCCTATGGAGACCGCGGTCCAGCCTATTTCAACTTCTGGAAAGTCAAGCATAGGTCTGCATAAGAGAAAACGGAGATCTAAGAGACGTCAGTGCCCTGGGTATATCCGGGACTAGGCAGTTATAGGCTGACTTTCTATAGCAACTGCATGAATGTTGTCTCTGGTCCCCGACCCTTCCCTACATCCTAAGCCCAACAAGGAGGAGGCCATGGACGAGGGAGACTAGAGAACTAGGCAGTCTCAGAAGGCGGTACTGCCATCTGACGAGCTCCATGGCTAGTCAAATAACACCTCAAAGGGTGGCTTTCAAGGCTACTCTATAAGCTCTGTTGGTTGCCGAACCTACATCACGAGCCAGAGGTTCGTTTCCAGTGGCCCGGCTTTCTTGGGCCGTTTTTCACAAGAAGCAGCCGCTGAGCTTCTTGAAACTTTTGATCAATACGATACTGCAATTACAACTGAATTCCCCTCTTAACCACAAGCTCTGTTGAGGCGGAGGGTGTTCGTACAAGCTGTAAGGTGCTATGATTCTGATAGAGCGGACACCTTCTGCCTTCTAGCGCTACTGAAAATGGCTGGCAGTAATGCTATCAGCCTGGAAGGAAGTAAAGAGTCATGACTTGACAATCTGAACCTGCAAATGATAGAAGATGATAATATTGAAATTAAATCGCCATCTTCTCCACTTTTCCTCCCTTGCTGCTAGGCTTTCATGGCTCAGGTGATTGAGACAACAGTGGCAAAGGCGCGGTTGCTGTGTAGTTCGTTGGAGCTTGCAAACGTTGGTAACAATAGCGAACCATTCTAGCTCCCAAACCCGAAGCAAGAAGAATGAGAGGATACGTATTGTCCAAATGGCTTGATGTAGGATGCTATGCAGCTCAGCGGCAGCTCCTCAGCAGATGAGATCTTATCGAGCTGCCAGAAAGATAGATGAAAGCCTTACTCAGGTCTCGTATCAGACATGTTACACGATGTTGATTAAGGACGCTGGGTAGTCTTTACAAGGGAAGGATTTGCAAGGGACCTTTCTGGAAGGGAACCATTCGTCACGTCGGAATGTGTTTCTAACCCCAAAGATGTCGTTGAGCCTGCGGACGCTAGTGACTAGTCTGCGGCTCTGGCAGCGCCGGCATCGCGAAGTGGTCTTCATCTACAACCCAATTGACCTGCTTCCTACTGTCCAACCGATCTGCTAGAGAGGTATGCGCAATGCAGGACAGACAAGACTCACTGCAGGCAAGAGACGCACCCTATCGACTAGTGATAGAGGCGTTGATTTCGGCTACATCGGTGCCTATTATGAACATCTATGCCCAATAGGGAAGCTGCACAGGTAGGCTTACCCAGTCTTCGTGACTTCATTAGACACCCTCGAGACCTCCTACTAATACAGGTAAGGTACAGATACTTTAAATTTGCTCTCGAAGATTAGGAAGATACCGCTCTCCCTCTCTTCTCGCTGTTCGCCAGCGGGGTACTGAATACGTCAGCATGCAAGAGTAGTCCGCTTTGGGTTGGAGGAGAAAACAATTTCCCCTAAGCAGCGCGCTCCTTCCTACCTCGTACGAATTACCAGGAAGCTGCAACCTCGCGTCCAGATTGCAGGAACTTGCTTATTTCCTGCTGTATTCAAAAGAGGGTAAGTCACCATACTTTTTCTTCTGTATCTCTGTACTCAGCTGGCAGAATGCTAATGCACGTCTTTCGTTCAGCATCACTAGCCATCCTCCTCACCACAACCTCCGTCCTTTGCTTACCTGTACCCGTTCGCTCTTCCTATGTTGTCAAGGACACGCACAATGCGCCAAACAGATGGTCAAATGTTGGCCCTGCTCCTGCAGACAAAGTCATAAACCTACACATTGCGCTCAGGCAGAGCCAATTCGACGAGCTCGAACGACATCTATACGAAGGTAACCTATTACAGGCTACTAAAAAATAGAACTCCACTAACTGGCCCGCCAGTCTCAATACCGTCCCACCCTCGTTATGGACAGCATCTCACGGCTGAGGAAGTGAAAGAGCTGGTCAAGCCTACGGATGATATACTGAATCTGGTGTATGACTGGCTACAAGACAATGGCATCGATCGGGTTAGCTTGGGTACAATCAAGCTAAAGATTGGATTAAGATTTTTCTACTAGTCCGCGCTGTGGAGAATCTCCTCAACGCAGAGTACTCCATCTTCGAGCACGAGGACGGAGATCGTGTAGCCCGTACCTTAGAGTGGTCGCTACCTCTGCACTTCCATGATCATATCGATGCCATCCAGCCAACCAACTCTTTCTTCCGCCCATTCGGCCGCCGTATGACACTAGAGACTGTCATGCCATTCAAAGAGATCTCCGAGGCACCACCACCAGATCAGAATGCCGAATATGCCACCGTCAACGCCGTTGCTGCTACCCCTGACTCAACTGATATCTCCGTCGCTAAAGCTTACAATACTATCGCTGTAACGCCGTTATTCCTAAGAACCCTTTACGGTACAAGGAGCTACACTCCCCAGATCACAGGCAAGAACTAAGTTGGCTTAACCGATTTCTTACTAGAGACAAACAACCGGTCGGACGTTCAAATCTTCTTGGAGATGTACAGGAAGGATGCAGTCTCTGAGGCTTTCACCGTTGACATTGTCAATGAAGGCAACAATCAGCAAACTCCCGACACATCAGCTCAATTGGCAGCAGGCAAAGATCTAGAAGGGAATATTGATGCCGAGACAATCATTGGCATTGACTACCCAACCCCCCTCACAGCGTTTACGACAGGTGGAACGCCTCCTTTCAACCCGGACGATATGACCCGTGAGTTCTTCGTGGCAGACTTTAGAGGCCACTTCGCTGACATTCTCCTAGCAATGGATGTCAACGAACCCTATCTGCAATTCCTTAATGCCGTGCTCGAGATGGACACGCTTCCACAAATCATGAGCTCCTCTTACGGTGACGACGAACAGATTGTTCCCGAGTCCTACGCTAAAAAGGTGTGCACGCTCTTCGCTCAGCTGGGAGCCCGAGGGACATCATTCTTCAGCGCAAGCGGTGATGACGGCGTTGAAACGACTACTTCACAAACGATGACAAGAACACTTCAACTTTCCTCCCGTCCTTCCCGGACGGCTGCCCGTAGGTGACCAGCATCGGTACCACCAAGAACTTCAACCCTGAAGTCGTGGCCTTCGACCTTGCGAATGACTTCGCAAGTGGCGGTGGCCTCAGCAATTACTTCCTTCCCACGTCCTTCCTATCATTCTTGGCGAGAATTCGCCGGCCTTTTCAACACTAGCGGTCGCGGATACCCTGATATTGCAGCTCAAGGACAACACTTTGTTACCATCTGGAACGGTACTATCACTATCCTCGACGGCACTAGTGCTTCCACCCCTACTGCTTCTGCGATCCTTGCCTTGGTTAATGATGTACTGATCGCTGCTGGCAAACCTGCCCTTGGGTTCTTGAACCCGTGGTTGTGTTCCACCGGCTACCAGGCGTTTACAGATATCACCAGTGGTTCCGCTATTGGCTGTGGGGTATCAGGCTTCCCTGCTGAAGGGGGCTGGGATGCTGTTAGTGGCTTTGGAACTCCGGTAAGTCTCACTTTTACGTCATTGGTAATATCATCCGCTAACCTCGATACTTTGACAGAAATTTTCCAAAATCAAGGCGCTAGGACTTAGCTCTCACGCAAAGGCCCGGGCATAGGTTGTCGGCTTCTTTTGGCCAGGTTGTAGCTAGACCGGAGGGTTTGAAATCATACATATAGAGTAATGAGATCATGTACCGAACCGATATCTCCTATGACTTAACACGGCATTCTCTGAAATTCCAGACTCGGTGACCGGTAAAGTTACTGGTTGCCAGTCATTGCCCAATATTTTCTCTCTTTACTATTCCTACATCGTGTGAGATTACCTACCTATCTCGCCAATCTGTGTCCTTAGACCCGTGCCACCTGCTAAGTGCATGTACATCACACAGATCAGTCAAGCAGCGAATGTATTCCATACGGCCTTGCTCTCATTATTGAATCGTAAGATATTGAAACTCTACTGTGACGCATCGTAACAATGGCAAGAGGTAGGGAAACTAAGACTTTACTCACTACCAGCATTGACCTTTGGTATTTTCCCAGCGTAGACCGTACAAGCTCTGGGAGCTCAATCGCGTTTGGCTATCTCTGCACCGATCCCGAGAAGACTTTACCTACCCATCCACTTCCATGTTCTTGATACTCCTGCCGCGTTACCTGAGCCGCTTTCAAGGCAGCGCGGTCGACGGCGAGGTGAGCTCCACCCAACCAGGCCGACCTGATCGGACTCCATTCGGTTAGTACACGCTCTTCCATTACCTGCTGAGCCTCCACATATTTGACTCACTCAGGTGCCCTCGCTATTCGTATGACACATTCTGCAGGAGCAAGCTGCCGTATCTCAGTTTCACTGTCCATATCGTTAGCAAGCCATACCCTACTTTAATGGCGAGAGTTCTTACAGTCTCGACATGAATCCTTCTATGTTTGAATTACCTCCAACTACAAGAATGTTCGCTAACATAGCAGGCCAAAGGCCCGTTGGCACTGCAGATAAGCTGTGCAAGACGGTACCTGGCAGGCCTTCCTCCTGCATGCCTATATCTCCTGGGTTGAACAGCAATTCCGGCACGGTGAATCTCTCGTTACCCAGCGTCATATAATCTTCAGCAGTGTCACCAGCTCCAGCCAAAGAGCCCATCTTCCTGATCTTAGCGCCGAAAGAAGGGTCGTGTGGACGCATGAAACCCTGCTTATGGGCATTATAATCAGGGAGAACATAATCCACGACTATTTCCCTTTCGCCGCCTAACGCTTTCTTACGGCTACTAGAGGCGCCCTTCCAGGTGCGCTCAAGATCACGTTTGAAGTCCTCGCTAATGTAGCAGATGGCTTCTTTGACTTCGTTCATAAGATAAGTTTCATCCAACATATTGTAATGACGAATCGACACAAGCTCCTTGAGATAATTCGTCAAGAACTTGCCACCAATGCTGAGACGACGGATGGCTTGTTGTATTGGCCTGCCCTTGAAGAGTGGGGTGACAGTAGAATGCGAAAAGCCGGAGTCGATCACAAGCAGACACTCGGCAGGAAGAGCAGGGACAGCTGATTGACGAGGAGGAGCACCATAGAGACTTTGAGTGTCATTGTAGGCGTTCAGTGATGGACCTACCTCAACGTCAGCGTGACGCTGGACGAAGATTTGGAGGTTTCTACAGACTTAGAGTCCGGCTGTATGAGGCAAATTCGTACTCTTCGAAGATAATCTCATCACAGTTTTTCTGCAGAGTTACCGGCGTGTTTGGAGCCTCAGTGAGTATCAAGTTCGTCATATGAGGATCACACTTATAACAAAATCAGTGTTTCATATCTGAAAGCCGCTTCCATCTATGTTCACCTCTAGCTTTGCGCCCTTATCAATAAAAGTGTTATCCCAGATGGCCTTCTCGGCTTCCCAGTTGACCAGGAATCCTTTCTCAACTGGCCTACGTAAAATGATTTCTCCAAAATCATTGCACTTCTCTAACTGTGTGCCAATCCAGACACGTCTTCCTCGGTCTCTGGCTAGGCAGTTTTGGATGGTGTGACAGTCCTCGAGATCTGGGGAAGACTTAGGAAAGCCGGCTTTTATGGTATAGGCTCCATTATCGATGATGAGGGTCTGATCTGGAAGAACTCGCTCTGCAGGCTTTGCAGGACGAGGCATCTTATTGGATCAGCGGTCTAACTTCAATATTTTATTACTTTCAATATCAGTTATACGCTGGTGAGGCTGGCTAGGATGGTACGGAAAGGTTTGAGGGAGCTAAGGTAGCTTGATATACTGATATGTCTACATCGGACTAGCTACATCAAATAGATTATCTTCAACTTCCGCTCTGTAAACATTACGAGATTAGATATACCAATCACATCAACAGTATGGCACCGTCCAATGAAGCAGACCATCTTGCAACGCTCCAAACTACGCTATCGTCCACCAAAGCCCTCATACGCAGCTTCCAAGCCGCTCTCCAATCGCCCACACCACCACACGCTGCCATCCAAGATCCCCCAAACCCTTTGGCTCTCCTCTCCGATGCCTCCAAGATCCTCAAAGCGCAAACCACAAAGCTATCACTCCTCATTCTCAACAAGCCTTTCACACCCTCCGCCATCACATTCATTCTAAGCTCCTTATCCAACAGCTGTCTCCCCGGACTGATCAGCGCACTGGAGCTCTGCCCCCCTACGAAATACACACGTTTCCTGTACCAACATATCCGGTCAATACTCCTGAAGATCTTGATGGAGCTGCTGGCTCTGATAGCGTTAATACCGTCGGACGAGCATGGCATTGAGATGTCCACGGGCCGAAGTACATTGGCTTCGACAGGCGTTCTATGGGCAGAATGTGATAAGATGGTGGAATTAGCTTCAAATGGCCTTGTATGTCTAGCAGCACAGCAAGTGGAAGACTTTCATGGCCTACTGAAGGACGCTATACAAGAATTAGAAGAGTGGGATCCAGACGAAGACACAGATTCCGACACAGACTCTCTCTCCACAAACAAGCAGAAGCCTACTTCAACACCAGCCGCCGACTCCATCGCCTCCCCTCTCGAGAACATCTCTATCTCTCCAGTAGCTGCTCTCCGAAAACGCACCCTCCTCACCCTCCGTACCGTCCGTGTCATCTACCCCGCCCTCAAGAAACGGCGTGTATCCACCTTCCCAAACGTTACCAGCGCCAGTATTCCTGATATACTACCTACGTCAACCCAGATTGATGCTCTAGACACCCTGATAGATCAAGCGAAGGGTTTCACTGATGCAGCGGACGAGATGGCTGGTGCATTATACGAGGGTGATGAAGAGCAGGTGGAAAGGCGGTTGAGCGCGCTGCGGGAAGCAGCGGAGGCGTGTGCGATGGGGGTGAAGATGGGAT
>QKZZ01002010.1:0-15312 GCA_003521265.1 Cetradonia linearis
GGGGAGGAGGAGGAGTATTAAGTGATATGCTCTTGGTGGACCTATGAGATCGATCGTCCTGTCTTTTTTTTCTCCCATTGATGCAGGGATGGATGGGGCATGGAATGGAATATGGATGGGTGCAAGCAGATACCAGTGGTGAACATGGCTTTCAGGCTAGGACTCCGATACACATCGCAGTCAACAATGCATGCAATATCATGAACGGCTTTGATGACAAATGAGCCTAAGAAATATAGTTCCATACCAGCCTTTGTCCATGCTATGCAATCGTGATATAATCATTACCCTCAACGCCCCCGCTAATGCAGGTGTCATCGCTTCCACTGTGTAAGTAGAAGGAACGATTTTCATTACTTGGGCGTGTCTCTTAATGTCCTCCCACCACCTAGCTTCTGCCCTCCACCACTAGCAGCAGGAGTGGAAGTCTTCAACTCCTTCTTCTCCTCCGCATCCGCACCCTTTCGCTTCGTTCCTCCTCTCAGCGTCTGTCCCTGTCCTTGGAACTTAGGTTTTGTCTCATCCTCAACCTTTTGCTCCCCATTCTTACGCACAGGCTTGACTTCATACCCGAAGAACAACTTCCCGGGCGGTAGACGTAGGGGTTGAGGTCCATTCATCCTTCTTAAAATATTTGGAGATGGATTCGTTGAGGCTCCAGCAACGGGTGTCGAGGGCTTAGGTGTTGGAGCCTTAGAACCCTTCCGGGCATTGAGCCTCTGGCCACCGAGGAGGAAGTTGGAGGATACGGCTTTGGCGCCAGCTGCCGCAGAATCGGAGTTGGGCGCGATAGATGCGTAGCCGATGGCTTGGGCCATAGTACCTTGGTAATGGAGCATACCGCCAGCTGGAATACCCCCACGCATACTGTTTGGTGTGCTGGTACCGCTCGGTCGTTTTGGCTCTTCATACCCCACTGGTGGTGCAAAGTCCACCTCCAAATCCGTCTCCAGGACGCTGATAGCCCCTTTTGCAGCGATGTCGGGTTTTGTCTCTAATACAGCCATTTCGTAGATTGTGTCGTTGTAGGAGAAAGTAAAGATGTCGTCGCGGGTTAGGCAGGCGAAATTCCGGAAGGCGTTCTCCAGGACAGCTTTCGGATCTGAGATGTCAAGGAAGGATGGGGACTGGGCCTGGAGCTTGATGAGATTGCCAGGTGGAAGGTCTGTGGACTTTATTTGGAGGAGGTCGCCTGGCTCGAGGGCGAGGGTTTGAAGCATCTACTTGTTCAAAACAGCAACGAATGGTTAGTCTAGCTAGTTACTAATCCAAGAACATCGTGATAGAGACGCACCCAATAAGGCAGATATATCTTCCCTTCTTCTGCTATGAATTCTAATACACCAGCATGTGTCATGGTGTCTTTTGCGCCATTGATGAGCTCAAAGAGCATGGGGTATGTGATGTGAAGTCTCGTGAGTTTATCGAGGGCACTGGGTGGAAGGAAGACCTTTCCGCCATGGTTGACATGTTCACGATCTGGACCTGGGAGCATAGCGACGGGATAGCAGCGATAGTATTCGTCGAAGCGTTGGGTAGCTCCTCCAGCTCGACCCGTCATGCCTGCAGGGAACATGCCGCCCATTATGGCATCCTCTTCGTAGAAGCGTGGGTTGAACTGAAGAAGATTAGTGAGAGCTATTGTGTCATCTCTGGGAGGCTTTAAGCTACCATTTTTTGGAGGATCAGGAGGGTGGTATTAGTGATAGTAGTGTAAGACACCCAGAAAACTGGAAGGCTGTCACCCATCTGGCAAATCCTCGGCAGAATGGCGATATCGTTCTCAAACGCCGAGGAAATACTTGGACCGTTGAGAACTTGGCTGTTTAAAGCATTCTACCTACTTTACTTGCGTATGACAGTGACGAGTGAAGCTTTACCTCTCTCATGTGAGATCTTCAGATTCGTGTACGCTACGTTCGCACTCTTAAATCAAGCACTGCTAATGTCCCTCTTTCGTTTCAACGTCGTGCCATACCTCGAAAAATCGTCGTAAGTATTGCTTCTAAGTCTTGTTCTTCATTCGCGGTGGGCTGTCTATCTACTCAATTTAGAAGAGATAGAAAAGGATGTCGCTTCCTTGATCCTCCCAGAATCTTCAATTCGAATCTTCAGCTTTAGGACTCTCCCCTTAACCAACAATGATCTCAATCGCAATGCCTTCTATCGTTAAACCCAGCCGCAAATTTTTCAGAGCTCCTTGCGGTAATGGCTTCGCCGTGCGCCACATATCGATGGGGAGTATTCTTCTTTTGGGGTCCTTTTTCCTGCAGTCGAAGCTATGGATTCGACCCTGAATTTTACCTATCCATACCTCACCGCTAAGCTAATAGGCGGCCGTTTTAAGATCAAAATCTATGGTTTGGTCATCCCATCTCAAGACAATATACATCTTTGACGATAACAGCCGCTAGGTGGCCAAGCGTAAATGCCGCTGGATACCTAACCTCGATCATCATCCTTACTTCTTCGACCCGCAGGCCAGACATGGTAGAACCAATGATGCTAATCATAACAGGGGCATGGCTGTTGGTAGTGTCCCAGCTATGGCTGGCGCCTGTGGGAGTGCTGGTCTTTTCCATTGAGTGACACGTGACGGTCTTGTTGAGACAACGACTGCTTTTACGTTTGATGAGACTTGTCTGCCGATAAAGTACCTATGCAAATTCCACATCGTTGAACTGTAACTTCTTGTTATGAAGTTGGGTACTGAAACTTTCACGTTTTCGTATGGACAAAAGACAATGTCTAGCGCCACTGGATGCTCTCTCGAAGTGAAGCACTTCGATCGATGCCCGTCCGACCTGTTTGGGAGACTGTACCGCTTTTGACGTTGCATGGTGTGCTGGGGACCAATAACATATTGTCAGCACCGTGCACTAGTCCTTTATTAATCAAGTCTCTCCTGATCAATCAGAAAGGACTCGAGCTTCTAGCGCTCTTCAAGCCATATCATTTTTAACGTCTTGATCCCATGGGGCTGAAGCCAATCAGCCTCGTCGCCATCGGAGGCAATGAATACTACATTCACCAAATATCATCCCATCGATTTTCCTTCTCGCCGTCTCTCTTACCAAGGGTACCTTCCAGAAGCTTTGCAAAGGATATTCTAGCATGCACAGTCGTGAATTGGGACCTGGACCAATTTACCAAGGACGATCTAGCTACTATTACCGCCAGATTTCCAAGTCATGATGATGTCTGGAGTCTGGGATTTTCTAGCTGGTAAATTATGCCGGCAACCGTGCAGTCTATCTAACTCTTTCTAATCTATGGGAGCCATTGAGTGGAGATGTATTTGCTGTCTCCAAGCTTTTTGACGATACACATGCCGCGTTCATCGGAGGATTTGTAAGACCCAGCCTCGTAGATGAATCTTTCATGTGGTTAAAGATCGAGGTCCGGTCTGTCAACCTGTTTATGTACAGACTACTAAATTCATAAAGAAACGTATAGCGGTCCCATCAAGGCTCTATTACCCGCTGACAGCCACACGACCTTTAGCTAGTGTATGTTCACCACTATAGTTTACAAAAGCCTTGGCTGATCATGCTCAAGCTACGTTTCCCTGTCAAAGACATTATGGATGTCGCTGACCTGGAGACGGGATGTGGAAATTCGGATTATTGTCAACATTATCAAAGCAAAACATCCGCCGCTCGGTGCATCTAGAAATTGGTCGAGATAGGAGCTATATTCGTTGGCAAGGCGAAGTCAATAGAATCTTCAAGCTCCTTTGCAATGGTACATTATCCCCTCTGTACTACTATGTCGATGCAAGAACGGGCCGAAAGCCGTTCGGCGCAGATCTTCATAGCTGAATGAATCAGGTTTGACTACCCGGCGCAATTCAATCCTCGAGGCGACTCCTATCAGAAATGGTCCTCTTCGTGTGCTGGCTCCGCTATTGCTTCAGCTGCATGTTCCTGGCTCGATTTTGTGATTGGTATCGCTACCGGGGGTTCCATTCGCCACCTAGCAGGTATATGTGATGTCTATGGCTTACGCCCATCTTTTAGGGTAATTTCTACCGTAGGAATTATTCGGTGTCTCCCATCCTTGATTCTGTTGGGCTTTTTGCTCGGTCCGTATTGATGGAAGTACGTCATGGTTAGGGCTGAGACCAGCACCGCTACAAAAACTAACAAGCTGCTCTCTCCTATTCGTTCAAAGGACGCAAAGCCTGAGAATTCTGAGCGTTGGTTCCCATTACTCGGTGGATCAAGTCAAGATGTAGAGGTAGCGCCTCGGTTTGAAGATTTTATACGAAAGTTGGAGTTTAACACGGGCAGCACCCGGCATCCTCTGATCTCGATGACTTGTGGCGTGAAACGCGGTCTAAGGGACAGAGTGATAGTCTAACCGCTGCAACTGGTCATGTATATAGGGTCTTAAGCACTCATCTCTGTGTTCGACAGACCATTGACCCGTTCATTGCAGAGTTTCGAGCCGCTAATCATGGTCGATCTCCATTCGTTGATCATGTAGTCAAGGCTCGACAAGCTCATGGCCGATATACCAGTGCCGCCGAGTACGGAGCCGCTGTACAATCTGCAGAATTGTTCTCGAAATGGGCCAAGGAGTCTCTGTTTGGTCTTTTGGATGAAAACGAGCTTCTACTTCTCATTTTCCCACAAAGTCGGGGTCGCCTAGACTACCGCGTTGATCTCGACGATGGAGACCTATTCTTCTCAAGCTTCTCTTCATATAATAGCCTGAGTTATCTGTCCGGCTGCCCCGACTTTACGATACTCATTGGAGAGGTAGAAAGGCATTCACGACTCACAGAATCAACAATGTCATTGCCCACCTCTTTTCCAATACTTAGTGAACCGGGTAGCGCTGCTGGCACTGTTGAGGGGGCTTGAAAAGGTGGGCATCCTGAAACCGCGGCAGGAGGCGCTTCTATGTATCCGAAAACGTAGAGGCACCCTTGCTGAACGATTGACGGTATCGTTGTCGATGATGACCATTCTGAAGACGAAGACACGGGCGATGGCCATATTTAAGGTGTTTGATCGGGGAGAGGAATAGGAGTTTCCAGTCAAAGTCAAGACGCCGGTCCGAATGCAACAGGTCTTCTACCGAAGGGTGAACGGACGTTGGAGGGCATCTAGCAGCTTTAGGTGTGCCATGGACAGAAGACCCATGAAGATCTCCGAAAGCGCTCCCTCAAGTGCGATGTGACAGGAAAGTGACAATATAGTCGGATCATTGATAGTAGCTAGTTCGTTCATGGAATGAGCGCGGTAAAGAGAGTTGCGTTTTCAGTAATCATCAATAGAACACTCTTACCATACACTGGGGGCTTATGAAACTGATGAAGCCTTTATTGCACAGTTGACGTAGTCTTTGCAACGAACCTCGCAGCCTACTCAGACAGGATACGGAACTCAATTCCACACGCCAAATAGAGGCGAAGAAACACGCGACTCTCCATTCTTTCAGCTTTAGCTCATGCAGAAATTCCTGCTATTTCATAGAGTACTAGAAAGGATTACAGCAGGCAGAGAAAATCCTGAAGGAGAAATGGTTCTCTAAGAAAAAGACTAATTGAATCTCCTTATGCAACTGCACCACTGCGAGTCGCGTCATTGATAGATTCACACCATCCGAGTTCTGATCTGCTATAAAAGATAAAACTACTGCTCCTTAACGCTACTGTTGCCTGTGACTTATACTATCATGAATTCTCCAAACTACCCCTCAAGCCTCGCCCTTACCTTTCTTTTTCTGCTCCACCTTCAATAACAGAGCGCGATTGATGTGGGGCAGCACACCACCGAACGCTATGGTTGCGCGGATCAAGGTATCCAGCTCTTCGTCGCCGCGGATGGCTAGTTGCAAGTGGCGAGGGGTGATACGCTTGACTTTGAGATCCTTGGCAGCATTACCGGCAAGTTCGAGGACTTCGGCTGTGAGGTATTCTAGGACAGCGGTGACGTAGACGGCAGCTATGTATGGAAGAGGGGGGTTAGTCTCTGGTCCTTGGGTGGAACTAGACTGAGCAGGAGGCGGAATGGGGATGAGGGAGTATATCGAAGCGTACCTTTGGCGCCGACGCGCATCTTGTTTTGCGTGTTGTTCTTAAGGAAACGCTTAACACGACCGCATGGGAACTAGATTGAGGAATACGAGTTAGCAAGCGTACTTGAGTGACAGCGTCGAAATCGAGGCTACAGATGGCGCAGACTCCAGGGTGGTACAATTCGCGCCACGGAGATCATCTGTAGCGTCTCGAAGGAGAGTCCGTGCAAGGAGTGAGCGTGAGGCCCAACCTGACTTATTTCCCTTTGGTTCACATTTTTAAAGGTGACTGCTCAGACCTGCCGAATGTGATGGAAACGCAAGATAAAGCACACGGGGAGGTGATACTAACCTGTAGACCAGCTTTGGCAGAATGCGACTTCTGGCTTTTTGCGGCTGCCTCCTTGGGCCCTGCCTTCCCACCCGTAGATTTCCCTTTTCCTCCAGGCATTTCGCGTATGTTGCTTCGTAAAGAGTTGGATGAGATTCAGGATGGTTACGCGACTCTGATAGCGTGTCGATGGTCTTATGGCTGGGGGATGGCAGATTTATTGAAAATAACTTGAATGTTGATAGTGTGAAGGTCGGAAGGCGCGAATGTTGTGATTTCAGTTTGAGAAAGAATAGCCGTAACCCAATTTGGTTAGATTAGAGGAGCTGCTAGTGCACGTGACCCTCAGGATCGCTATCGGTGCCCATGAAGAGGGCATCCTAGCCAGGAGCAGATATTATCATAGTAACATTAGAGAAGAAGCAGACGGTACTCAGTCACCCCATACTTCATTTGTAGATCCATATTGACAACAGAGTAGAGCGCATCCTATCGAGAGCGACTGTCAGAGTAGCTAATTGTCGACCGTAAGCTGACCTGTGCTGTGTGCATCATGGACGATCCTAGAGCTTCAGCAGCAAGCTAACAACGATGAATACAGACAGTTCACCGGATTTCCGTTCAAATACACGATAAAGAGTACCGTATGCTTTGAATGGCAGGTGCTTTGAATCTTCGTCGACCTGGATTTCGAAGATGGTTGATACACGGGATGGTCCGCCGCTAAATTAGTGGCGTAAATTACTTACAATGTCTCGCCAGATTCTTAATGCACACAGGCAAGAATGTCTTATGAGGTTTACACTACAGGGGTTTTAAGCGAATGATGTGTTCAGAATAAGGCCTACTAAACGCGACATGTCTGAAGTATTCGTGTTTGGTATCTTAGTTCAGGAGCTGCGGTGATTGATTCATGGAGGCTTTTGATTCAACGCTTTAGATCCAAGTAACCCTATATCAACCGTCCATTTGATCTTAGCACTGGCGGCTCAAACATAGAGACGACTCAGTAAGGCCAAGAGAATAGAACATAGTCGCGTTCGCTAATGAGTCCTACAGACAACGCCAAATATTTACGCGAATTCAGCATAGACTTCCTCACCCACCAACGCAAATTCAGCACCGATTCCCTCAAACATCAATATGAGTGTAGTAAGACCTTTCAAACTTAGCATTTGGGAATCTGCTAAAAGGCTTTACAGCCGATCTCCACCGTGACTGAGAGTCGCGACCTCCGTGGCCTTAACCTTGTATCTGCGCATTCGCACATTCGGGGCCTTGGCGTTGATGAAGACACACTTATTCCGAGAGTATCCTCCCAAGGCCTCGTTGGACAACAGCGCGCTAGAAAAGCGGCCGCAGTCATCCTACAGATGGTCAAAGAAGGCAAGATTGCAGGAAAAGCTGTGTTAATTGCTGGCCCACCAAGCACTGGGAAGACAGCAATAGCAATGGGAATGGCTCACTCACTAGGACCCGACGTGCCGTTCAACATGTGTTCATCCTCAGAAACCTTTTCGATGGAAATGTCGAAGACGGAAGCTTTGACCCAAGCTTTCAGGAAGTCGATTGGTATCCGTATCAAAGAAGAGAGTGAGATGATTGAGGGAGAGGTTGTGGAGATACAGATCGACCGAAGTGTCACAGGGGTACAGGACAAACCTGCGGAGACTCGTTGGTGGGCATATGCTGACCTTAATCCTAGGACAACAAGCAAGGCAAGCTTACTATCAAGACAACGGACATGGAGACCGTCTACGACATGGGGAAGAAGATGATCGACTCAATGTCGAAAGAGCGCGTCAGTGCTGGTGATGTCATATCGATAGACAAGTCCTCGGGCAAAATCACGAAGTTAGGCAGATCATACACTCGATCGCGCGACTACGATGCAATGGGCGCAGATACCAAATTTGTTCAATGCCCGGATGGCGAGATCCAGAAGCGAAAAGAGGTCGTACACACAGTCAGCCTACACGAGATAGACGTCATCAATTCACGCTCTCAGGGATTTCTCGCTATCTATTCTGGAGATACAGGTGAGATCCGGCCCGAGATACGGGACCAGATCAATACCAAAGTTGGAGAATGGAAGGAGGAGGGCAAGGCTGAGATCGTTCCTGGTGTTTTGTTCATCGACGAAGTACACATGTTAGATATCGAGTGTTTCTCTTACATCAATCGCGCCCTTGAAGACGAGTTAGCACCAATCCTCATCATGGCCAGCAATCGTGGCAACACTAAAATCCGTGGCACAAACTATCGCTCACCCCACGGCCTTCCTCTCGACTTCCTCGACCGCGTCGTCATAGTCAGCACGCAAGCCTACGGTGGAGACGAGCTCCGTCAAATTCTTGCTATCCGCGCGCAAGAAGAGGAAGTGGAAATCTCCGCCAATGCTCTCGAATTACTCACCAAGATCGCCAAAGAAGCAGGCTTGCGCTATGCAAGCAATTTGATTATGACATCCGAAATGATTAGAATTAAGCGTAAGGCGAAAGAGATCGAACAGTCGGATGTAGAGAGGAGCTACCGCCTCTTCCTCGATCCAGCTCGTAGCGTTGCTTTCGTCAGCGAATACGAGAAACGCTTCATTGGTGACGAAGGAGCTGTCAGCTTGGCCATTACGGATGGCGGCGACGTGGAGATGTCCTAGCCAAGGGAAATGAAATGAAGCATATTACCTGCAGCGATGGCGTACGGAAAGGAAAGTATCTAAGATACGGATAGACTTTGTATAACAACACCCATGCGAAGATACCATGATTATCCATGACAGATGGAGAGCAAAAGGCAATGGATGGATGCCAGAAGGTGGTGTATCTGCTTAGCAGCTAAAAATATTTAGGGTCCGATAATCTTTCACGGTTAGATGGCGTAAGGGTTGGATGCCACATAGTGGTGGGTATCATCAATCTACGTAGCAGCTAAACAAAATCGACAGATCGACTCCACCCTTCTTGACCAGCTTGTCTGAATTCAACCTCATCCCCAAAGTAACCCGCCTCATTCCATTGCACCATCATAGCTCCTTCGTACGGCCCATTAGCCTGCCCCCCATCTCGCCCGTCCATCCACCTATACTCCCACTGCTTCGTTTCCCTAACTCCATCCGCACCCTCCTCAGCACCCTCATCCCTAGGCGCATCCACCCAATCTTCCCCTGTCTCCCTGAAATACTGCCGCATCAACATTTCCCTCTCCGCATCATAGATCTCTATCTGCCCCCTCGTGAGCAACTGATCCGCCGCCCCAGTGATAGCCTCGACAGCCTCTCTTCGTCTCGTCTCAGCCGGTTGCTCAGCGCTTTTCTCACTATCAACATCCATACCATCATCTCCTTTCCTCCTATTCTTATTCTGCCATTTCGGTTTCCCTTTCTGCTTTCCCCTCCCTAACCGCGCCAACGCTTCCAACACCGTCTCCCCACGCTCAAGATATGGTATCAGCATCTTCAGGATATCGCTCGTGAGCACCGCATCATCTTCCATCCTCTTCTTCCGCCTCTCTTCGTCTCTCTTATCCGCTGCCTCCTTAGCCTTCTTCATGTCCTTCTTTGACACCCCCTCCAACCACGAGTCATGCACCGCATCTGGATCAGCCGCCTTCCTCACATAATTCCCCTGCGCATCAAACCTCCCCTCTTCCTGCTCATTCTTCATATTAAACGCGTCCAACTTTGGCGCATGTACTTTTTTCCCTCCAGCACCAAGTTCCTCATCCACCCCCTCCACGATCTCGGCTCTTTCTTCCTCTTCTACGTCACTCTCGCTGCTACTCTCCACTTCAACATCTCTCGCTTTTCCATTGCCGTTCACAAGGAGATCCGCACTAACATGTCCCCCACTCTTACTCGAGCCAATCTGACCCTCAATCTCATCCTCCGCCAAGAACCTCACCTCCTTCCTCTTCTTCTTCCCCTCCCTCGCCACCTCCTCATCCTCATCCTCATCCCCGTCCATCATATCCTCCTCCAAATCCGCAAACATATCATTCACCTTCTCATCTTTGCTTCCTGAAGCAGCCTTCCCCTGCTTAGCCTTCGCCTCGGCCCTAGCATCAAAACCTTCGTTCGAGCTGTCAGATCCATAGCCGTCGATATTCACGGCATTGCGCTTTGCTTGTTGGCCGCGCTTGCCGATCTCGTCGGCTTCGAGGATAGCATCTTCTTCTGGGGCGTCAGGGGCGAGAGCAGAGGGATTGCGGACGTCGAAGCGAGGTTTTTTGGAGTCGGGACCAGAGTTGCCGTAGTGGTTGCGGGAGAACTCTTCGCCGGCCCGTTTGGGGCGCGGCGCTGGACGGCGGGTGGACATTGTGGGGGGTTATATTTTAGGGAAGCAGGAAGGGGCTGTTATGATAGACAAATAAAATGATACTTTCCCAGGCTAATGTTCGATGCAGAAGTGCAAAGCCTTGTTAAAGATGGGTGTTTGGCGTGAGAGGTCGATGGGAGCTTCGAACGTCATTCCACTGTAACCCTAACCCTAACAGCCTGGAGGCGGAGCCTCACTAACTTGATAGGAACCTTGAACGCCTGAAAATCGATTTACTGATAATAACTCGTTCTATGTGCTGATCTACTGTTAATAAAGACGCTTGACCGAGGATGCGGGGATCTGAAGAGTGTACATGATGCAGGCCATGCTGGACCTATGAGACGGGGAGCAAGGAGAGGGAAAAGGACATGCTACTTTGGAGTCACGGACCAGGTTCGTTAAATCTTTGAGAGAATGGCTGATTGATACTCGGGCAAGTTTTCCATAGACCTTTTTTTATTTCTACTGTGGTACTGCTGCTGGTACTGTAGACATTGAGCTTGGTAGCGACATGTTTGCTACCATATATCACGAGCACACTGTCAATCTGGATGAGCGACTGGCTTTCCGTCAAGTTAAGTCAGGAATACCAATATTCCCCCTTCCCCCCCCCACAAGGCTTTCTCAACTATGCCCTACTTGTACGAGTATCTTCGAAGGGCAGCGCGTTGACAAAGAGATTGGACTATAGGCGAAGCCTAGCACCGAGGTGCGGATATTTCCTGCTCCGCAATCGTTGAATTAGTCTCTGCAAAACGTGTAGGATGCCGCTGCGATGCAAAGTCTTGCAGGCTGCGAGAAAATCGCTTATGGCTACTGGCAGCACGGCACTAGAGACGATGTTGCCTTCCATTACTATTTCCTCAATCTGTGTCCAGACTCGAAACAATACTTGATCAAGTCTATTCTCGTACAGCCTGTGGACGGTATACTGGCTCAAGCCTATCCGTCTCTTGCTTGACTAATGCGGCCAGCGATAGGAGTCCACCTGTACGTTGTGCTGGCTACGAACGTCTTATTCTTGAGCAGCAGGAATTAGAGAGCCGAGAGACTCCTCTACCTCTATGAAAATACGGTCACAAGCCCGAGATGACCTATATACGGAACTGCGAACGTGTACACAGAACAAAACATGACCATTGAATATACCAATAAATCCTATATACAATCACATTCATAAGGATACATCGGCTGCCAGTGGAAGGAGAATAAAGTCTGTATAGGGAATCAATCCAATAGTCTGGATACCAAGTGGGAAACGCGCCAAGAAATTGGTTGTCCAGGGCAGGAAAGCGCCACCCGAAGATGGTTCAGGAACACCCGCCCAGCCTGACGTCAGCTGGGCCACCCACTTTGTTGACACCCGTCCACCAAACACTCCGAAATATCAGCTCGCAAACCTCTACAACTGCTCCTGGCTCCTGGTCAGCACTTGTACATAATCCCGCTGTCAATCCTGCTTGCACTGCCCTTTTCTCTTGCAACAAGGCAACGTTTCACGGTAAAAGTGGTTGTTGGTTGTTGGGTGGATACCGCGCGCGTGATCTGATTCGATGGGGCTACAGCCCCCTTTTTTCCACTTCCCGGTCTCCGAGTGAACCCTTTAAAGACTATTCACCATTCTCGGTAGCTGCTACCTCCAGCAATGGCAATTGGCGCTGGCCCCTGCTTCTATAACGTATTCTTCCTTATGCCCACCAAAATTCATCATCTCCGTTTCATGATTTTTCTACACTCGCTATAGACTCGTTGTCCTCGCGACGAGCTGTTTCTGCTCGTTACTCATAATGTGTAATCTGCACACTGTTTTTCTCGCAAAGACTTTCCTTCTTTGCATTCTTTGTGCTTCGGCGGCTCCCCAGGGCAGCAATCACAACTTCAAGACTGGAACTTATACGCCCGATTCGAGACAACCAGCCACTCCAAACAACCTAGCGGTTCATGTCCTACCATTGTCACGGCAGTCGAAGGGAACAGCCATTGGCGCTGGCTATGTACAGTCTCTTCGCAAAGGCAACGAGGTCAATGGCGTCTATGATATCAGCCAAGTGGACTCTGTCGATTCGGGCATGTCATTGACTGTCTTGAGCATAATACAAGCCATTCACTAACGGCAACCGACAGGTCTAGTCTTCGTAACAGACATTGATGTTGGCGGTGAAACATTTTTGGCCGTAGTCGACACTGGCAGTAGCGATACTTGGTTGGTGGAAACTGGATTCTTCTGCATCAAGGGCGAAGAATCCGCTTGCAGATTCGGCACAACCTACAACAAATCGTCCACTTTCCAGCCCATAGCCAATGAGAACTTCGTACTTTCATACTCAGACGGAGAGGAGTTGACAGGCTACTTTGGTACGGAGACAGTGACAGTCGCGGGTATCACGGTCAAGAACCAACAGATAGCCCTGGCCAATACGGCAAATTGGAATGGCGACGGCATATCCAGTGGTGTCTTAGGGCTCTCATTCCCTGCTAACACGAAAGCCTTCACCGGGAACAACCCTGGCGCCGACACAACCGCAAACCAAGTGAATTATAGCCCCTTCTTCACCTCCGCCTATACCGAAGGCAACGTCGCACCTCTCTTTTGTTTCGCGCTCTCTCGAGAACAAGACGGCGGCATGCTCTCAATCGGTGGTCTTCCACCCGTCCAATACGTCCCCATATTCGCCAGCACTCCATTCCAAGTGCTTACGGCTACCAGCACAGGGAGCTCAGGAAATCCAGCCTACACTTTCTACACCATCACAGTCAATGGCTTCGAATACAAAAGCGCTCAAAGCAATTGGGACCTAGGAAGCTGGCTCACTTATTTCGGCTACCCTAACGATCCAACCCAAGTCCAAGTCATCGTTGACACCGCCACAACTGTCAACTACGTCCCTAAAACCATCGCCGACGAAGTTAATGCCCTCTTTGTTCCTCCAGCGACGTACAGTCCGCTACATAACTATTATGTCGTCGATTGCAATGCCAAAGCGCCGGAGTTTGGCGTTAGGATCGGACCTGAGATATTCTATGTGAACCCGTTGGATAACATCATCACTCTGAGCTCCACGACCTGCATTACGGGCGTCCAAGCTACTGGCGCAGGAGCGAACTCGATATTAGGGCACGCCTTCTTGAAAAACGTTCTTGCTGTGTTTGATGTTGGGGCTAGTGAAATGAGATTTGCCGCTAGGGAATACTCATAAGAAGTCGACGTAGGCGAGACACAAGGCTTTTTTTTTTTACTATCTGCATAACTCCAACGTGTGCTGAGACTGTTTGTTCTTCTACAGCTTATCATTGACCGAAGTCTCGAAGCGGCGTCTTCGAGCTGGGATATTCAGTGTTTACATCATGACGAAACGAATCTAGGCGCCGAAAGGAGATCTGGGCGAATAGATACTCGTTTTATTACCTTACCTAAATGCAACATCCATTGCACGCATGCAGCATTAATAGATAGATACACAATCACATAATAATTCAGAAGCTCCATGCCACTACCATAAATCAGATGCCTTACCAAATTCGTTTCCATTTCCCCTGCAGCACCTCCATCCACGTCTAGCGTAACAGACCTACTACAACAGTTCTCGGGTACCCATCTTCACTCGGAGGTTTGCACAGCCACATTTCCATCATATTCTTGTTAAGGTGAGGCTAAGATATGTACATGTACGTTACAGAGGTTAAGACAACAACCCATGTGATTTGGAATTATCCATCTGCTGAGACGAACTCCCACCTTTTGCCGTGAGTCTAGCATTCTTTCTATACGTCTCTCATATATAGCTAACCTCCGTATATCTGAACCGCTGATAAAGCCGGCTCAACGTCAGCTTTGAACCATAGCCCGGGCTAATCCGAGGAAGCCTTCAAAGCGTATGTAACGTCCGTGGAATGTGTTGCAGTTTAACTGGCCAGCTCGTAGTCTCCGTTGAATGTTCAGGGAAAAACAACCTTTAGTTTGTCAGCTTGGTCAATTTTGCGAGCGGAATGATGGCTTACATCAGTTGATTATATAGCATATTTATAAAACTATCACGAAGTTCGACAGGTTCAATCTATATCAAGTGTAACATGATAGCTCGGTCTCGAATCTGTTCTCAAGCTTTGCGCCAGCATTGTCTTTCTCACCAATCATCATTCGTGTCATGTTGTTATGGCTCTGCTATACTATATGTTGTTGTAGTTGTAATCATTTTATAGTGCTTGCTGAGATAGAAGCTATAAAGCGCTTCAGGATAGACTAGCATACATGTGGCTTCCTTATATCAAAGGAATAGGTTCTTGGCCATTTGGTTGATGACCCTGTAAAGATGTAGATTTAAGGTAAAGAAAAGATGCTGTTATTATCACCATAAAACCTCACCTCACAAGAACCCCAATATTAGCCATAGAGATATCTGGCGGAGGTGACTGTTGGGGATTATGCCTAGTAACACCCCTAACTAGCTTCAAGCATGGTGTAAATTAGCTTATACTTCCCCCTCCACTAACAAATACTGCTTCTTTTTTGACTTTGTAGAGGAGCTATCCCTCAACACTCAGTCTGTAGGCTAAAAATGCCGTATCCCCCTCTTTCAGGATATCCTAACAAGCAGTTGGAAGGTTCGTAGCCAGCACCACGTACAGGTGGATCCCGCG
>QKZZ01002014.1:0-11932 GCA_003521265.1 Cetradonia linearis
TAAAAGTCCCGCTAAGTAGGGGTGTCTGTACTAATGGAGAGGCTAGGCTGATTTGACCTGCGTATGGCCTACCAGGTATAAAATATTGGGGCTTCTCTTCGTGATGTGATCGGGAAGCAGACATTGTCACAAGATGTCACTCCAATCTAGCCGTGTCCTCAAAGGGGCAAAGGGCGCCTACAGATTGCTCGAGCCCTTGAGGACCAACACAGTCTTCAAAGCACAGTCTGTACGCGTCCCCGATGCCGAACCTGGATTGTAAGTCTCAATACCCCTCGCTGTCCGTGCCAGCCCATAACTCATAGATTACAGTTTCGTGATCAAAACCGCCCCTCCACCCAGCCCCCAAGAATTCACCTCAAAAACGCCAGGTCAGCGATCGCCTGCAATGGAAAGAAGGGCTCTTATCCGCGAGTATGAGATATACGAGGGTCCCGGTCCTGTCAAGACAAACCCGTTCATAAGAAAACTCCATGATGTTGTCGGACAATGGGAAATGGTTGAGGAGCGCGGTCGTCCTGGCTTTGACAAGACCTCAGAGGACCCGCCATGTTTGGTTTTCGAATGGATGGAGCACGTTTTGTGGAACGTGCGCGCAGAGCCATACCGCGAGAAATCTGTCCTCCCCAAGGTGATTGCCAGGTCGGTCTTGGAAGCACTCGATATTTTCGCGTCTGCGAATGCGATGCATACCGGTCAGCACTCTCTCCTCTCGAGGTCACTCTGTGGTGCTGACAGGGTCAGATGTCAATCCGAACAATATATTTCTGTCAAATATTGACAGCGCTTCTCCGGTGGTGAAGTTGGGAGATCTAGGAAACCGTACGTGATTTGAAGAAACCGTTTTAATTTTTCTGATGATTGGAGTGATGCGTGAGGGTTTCAACAAATACCGCATACAACCAATTGGGTGTAGGGCGCCGGAAGTATGGCGAGGCTTGGGCTGCTGGCCGTCGTCTGATATATGGTCCCTTGGCGTCACGGTTTGTGGTCGCACCCTCTACCTCAGAACCCAGCTAACGGACTAGCTCACTCACTGGCTGGGGCACAAGGCCATCTTCGGCATCAGTGACAAAGTCGTTGAAGATCTTACCGAATCTTGGTGCATTGCCAAGATTGACCGACTAGTTGGCCCGCTGGGTCTACCTGTCCAAAATCCTGAGTACGAGTCGGAATTTCGTATGGCTGGTGAATTATCTACAGGCACCTACATACATCCTGAAATCGATGGGCCAGTACCTTATATCGACGTGGGCACCCTACGTCAGGAACTCGAATCTCTACCTGGCCCAAAAGTGGACCCGGGGCTCTTGGACTTCATTGATTCTCTACTCATCGTGGACCACACCAGAAGACCAACTGCCGCAGAAGCTTTAGAGCACCCTTACCTGCGCTCCACTGAAGACTGAAATGGGCACCTGGCCCATCAATTGGTCCCCTGCCGCATCCTGACGATAAAGGCACGTAATGCAAATGATTGAATGTTCTTTATCTATCCCGTTGACTGTTAGTGCTCTGCTGGCTTGATATCAACATCTTCTATTAGTTGGCCGAATCCTCAGCCTCAGAGTCTCATACCTCACCGTCGTGGCCCCAGCGCTGCCATGAAGCCGCGAAATGGGAGGCATAGGCTCGTTGCTGAGACCCCATGCGTCTAAAGTGACAGGGAACCTGGGGTGGAGGGCTTTGTATGCTACATATGTACACGCGAGGGTAGGTGGGTGAGCTTGCTGCTCAATCAATGGCGACTATGTACAAACACCTGCAGCAGAAGAGAAAAAGGTGACGAGGAACAGAAGTCCTCTATGTCTAAGTGCTGTCGATCCTCATTTCCCCCTGAGCCGGCGGCAGCGCCATTGCTTACTAACCACCAGGTAAAACTGTTCGAGTGGTAAATCACACCACTACACCCCATTAGGTAATAATAAGTGCCAAGCTTGAACATCCGACGCTAGTCCTCGATTTTTGTGCTAGTAAAGCCAGCAAGTCTACCATCATCATGTCAGAGAATAAGATCTTTAAATTTGGTGTTTTGAAGGGATGGGGTTTGCACTTGGGTTCGATGCTTAATGAACTGAATTATCTATGTAGAATGTATGTTGAAAAGGTAGGTGTGAGATGGAGGATTATTAATCATTCAAATGTGATTAGCGATTATACTAGTCCTAGCCCCTATTTCATAATTTTCCTCTGGAGCTCTCCGCAGCTATCTTCATCTCTATTTCGGGTTCCAGCTCGGCCGGATTCTGCCTGATTTAAGCCGTACATTTCTTTTACTTATGCTTTATATATGTTTTGATATTTGACATGGCTTTTATTCAGCTTCCTACTAAAGTTACCTTATAAATTACCTGATATACCATCGATATGAGATCAAGCAGGTGTATTGGATTGTACTAAGACTAATTCTTATGAATTATGCTATTAGCGGGCTTGGCGCCTGGTCCGATCCGACATCGCCAACGCGCCTTAACATTTTATCCCTTAGAATTATCTATCTAAACACATCCTCTCTTGCACCAAATCCATGGCAGTGTATCGTTGTATTGTGAAGTTGGATACTTTATTACCGACCACCTGAGGTTTCAAGGCATCCAAAGAAGTGCGTCAAAATGGACAAAACTTTACAGTCTACAAGCACTTACACTAACACTATATCAGGCTACACCCAGTCCATGCTGCATTATCATATCATCCTCTGATACTTCGAGCGATGTCCACATCATCTAATCCAACCAAGAAAATTTAGAAGTGCTCTCCATTTTCCCCGCCGGTTTCTCAAGTGGCGAGTGGTTTCGTCCTGTTCATCAATCGAAGCATCGATTGGGGACCACTTGTCTTCGAACGAAGTATATGGCCGTTTGCTCGTCTTGTAGATAGCCTTGTACCCAAGGTACACACAAGTGAACAGAGCTGGCTGGTCCGACGGTCAGCATGATCTGCTTCCTGTACGTTGATGGGGTCTGTGTGGCTTACTCCTAGGTATGCGGTGGCTAGATCAACTATGGAATCTTCCTTGTAACCCCTCTTGTCTTGGCGCAGAGGTCATATACTGCACCCCAACCCGCGGAGATGATCAGCAGCACGCATAAGACAAGTCCAATTATTGCCCATAGCGGCTGCCAATGGGCTCTGTAGTGCTTGTTTTTGTATACAGCAGAGTTTCTGTTGATCGTGTTTGGAAAAAGCCTCATCCTGTAGATACATCAGCGCGCACTGGGTCAATGTCAAAGGATTACCCACCCTTTCATGAATCGAAGGAAAGCCATGCATTCACTTGCGTAGATGCAGAGCACCGGTCCTGTATAAAGACGGCCAAATACAGCGATGGGCTACGCGAGATCAACTTTGGCGCAAATATTAAGGGATGGTTTTGCTACCTCTCGGAACAAAATCCGATTTGCTCCCACCACAAGGAACGCGAGGGTTCCAGGGATGAAACTGAGAAAGATGGCTGCGAGCGGTATATGGCCATCATTTGTCCTACCAATGGTATTCTTGACTCTCTCAAAAGAGCTCTTTCTGGCGAGAAAGAACAAAGTCCGACTCGAGACATAAAGAGCGGAATTGCTAAACTCTTCCGTTAGCCTGGATAGTCGACCTAGGAATCAGTGATGAGGCTTACGCAGCAGTGGTTGCAGAGAATAGAAAGCCAGCGTTGAGAAAGCCTGGAGGAACTCTGATTCCAGCGTTTAGAAGCACTATCACGAATGGTGACCGGTCAGCTGTGGTGATACAGTCCAAGTGAGCGCCCGGAAGATAATAGCCGACATGTGGATGGGGAAGCCTTGGATCCAAGTAATTTATGGACAATCCAACAAGCAGGATACCTACCAGATACAGGCTCACGGGCAAAGTGTACATGTACCGAGCCGCTGTGGGCAAGTCTCGACGAGGCGATTCTGCTTCGGCTGCTGTTACCAAGACCATCTCTCCGCCCATGAATTGAAAAATGGCTATCGATAGGCATGTCCAGACAGCAAGGATCCTACCGCCAGTCCCGGGTAAGGCTACATCAGATTGAATGGTAGGCAGTGTCGAAATCCCAGTGCCATTCTGAAAGAAGCCAGTAGAACTATATCCCGGGCCCATTTGAAAAGCGCCGTGTACTTTATTCTTTCCAGCTCCAGCTTTCACTGCAATCATGACGACACAGACAAGAAGGATCTGCAGGATCTTCAGCCATTTAAAGCCCCATCCCACATTGCCATACAGCCGGACCCCACAGGCATTCATGAAAAATATGGCAGCAAGCAAAACAAATGTCGCCGGTTTGGGTGAAAAGCCCGGGCCCCAATACTGGGAGAACATTGCTGCGGCGATGGTCAATGTTACCATGCTCATGCAGTTTGCCAACCTGTTCCCTTAGTTAGCGACAACTAATGTATGAGATTTCAAAAACTTCCCAACAGCAGATTCCGACAACGAAACCGGGGGCCTCATCAACGAACACGTCAGGGTAGTCCATAAGTGCGCCTTTGATTGGGCGCACTGAGACCATTTCTGCTAGTGATCTCATCACAGATAAAATCAAAAGCCCAGCACACAGGAACGCTAGAATTGCTCCTACAGGGCCGCCTTATCACTCATCAGAAACAACTCCTCAGCCCGGTACAAGATCAGCAACAACCCACCCATTGCAATGATTTGTCCCGAAGTCTGGAGCAGTCCTATGCCCACAGCTCCGGAGAACGCAACACCTACGGTATGTAAGCCAGGAATGCTTATCTCTTCTGGTAACAACTCACCAGTAATGTGGTGGCGCTTTAGTCTTCGATCTAGACAATCATTCTTGAAAATTTCATGGCTGATTCTTTCTAGTAAGTCTCCGACCGCATTTTGATGGGCCTTGCTTTCTGCCTTGCTCTCCTCTTCAACGTCCACTGTGGCATCGTGTGGTGCCATTATTTCGATTCAGTCTTTCTGTCGGATGGACGACTGGACCAAAAGATGTACGCGCACACCGTTTCAGTGGTAATAGTAGTATATGATGACTTGTACTGCCATAGTAGCTTTTCTGACACTTTCGTTGATGTGCAAATCTGGCTTCAAATGGAATGATAGATGCGGGTAAGGATGCTGTGGATTTTGAGCAACGACCGCAAGCTTTTGGGGAGTGCCATGTATAAGGCTATGAAAGAAGGGGGTTTATGGTAAGCTAATGCCAATACGGCTATCATACCACCTTAAGCGCTATCTTCATCAGGTACAATGTAGACCTGCATCACCAGCCTCGCTAGCGCCACAATATTGCGAATGAAACACGTCGAGCAAAGCCGCTGCAGCCTTAACGGCGTGAGTTGACTGAGCCTGATCTTGCCGCTTTGCTTGCCCTACATTCAAATCATAATCGCGGTATCTGGTGCTATTGAGTCCACGTAGAAAACAATACGGTCTGCCCTGCGGTATCGCCAAAGATCATGTCAGCTCATACGTCGTGGATCTTCGCTCAGATGTCAAAGCCACACCTATCACCTATCTGTGACAATGCAAGCTTCAAGGGCATCTTGTCGAGGAAACTTTCGAGAGATCTAATGACCCAATTCGACATACCTACTAGCCCAACGATACGCGAGCTCTCTGATCTGCAAACGGAATTCGACCATCAATGTCTCTAGCGGGCTGCTGGCATAGACTTAGGGTATGATGCTTCTTCGGAAGCTGTGAGATGACCAACTACCCCAAAATGCGCACGCTCTTGATGAGCAGTAATCGTGGTATTTGTAGTSATGTTCCGTATGCTGAATACTGCTGTATTTTTCCATCTGACAGAAGCCAACTCGGCGAAGGCGGCAGCTTTGATCTTATCGGGTCCTCTTAATGAGGTCGCCCATCAGGGCAGATCCGAATTCCAACAAGTCTAACTGCGCGCCCTGTTGTCTTCTCTTGCGCTTTTGCACCACAGCGGGGTGGCAGCCCTCGATGAAGGCCCTTGGAAGAAGCTAAAACTTGAAAATATTCCGGCTCGGTTTCAAACCATCGCCTATCAGGCGAAGTCCAAGTCTTCTGTCGCAGAGAAGATGCAACATGCGGGAAATTGTTATTTGGTTCAACTGGCCTTACAATATATGTCGTTCATACGGCGGGGAGACTCAGTGGTGCCGTCTCTTGCTGGCCCGGCTCTCAAGATCGTTTTCGCGACTATCTCAATTGTTAGTCAGCCTTGTTCCCAAGATTGTTCAAATGTTAACCAATTGCCATTGGCTACAGGTTGGAGGGCAGTATAATCATACGCAAGAAATACTGCAGGCTCTAAATGAGCTCCTTACCCTCCGGCAGAAACCAAAGACTAAATTTCTTGCGCTCTATGGATTACAAGAATATACGCAGCTGACGGTCAGCCTGATACGGGAATCTGCACGAGAATCCTCACCGCAAGCCAAGAAACAGCAGATAAGGGAATCAGCGGCCCCCATTGTAGCCGCTTTATTGGACAGATTGTACGTACTGCTAGCAGAGGAGAACCAAAACCACCCACACGGAACCCCTAAGCTCGGGGGACAATGGCCTAGGGTACTCGCAGCAATGAAGCGCGGGCCGCCAGACCTGGACCGAGGATGGCATTTCTATGGTCTCATAGATTGCGCCGTGCAGCTTGCTGCTCTCACCGATGAGAGCACGCTGCGCCATAAAGGAATCCTCGATTGTATGAAAGGGCTCGTATATGAGAGTGTAACCCCAGAGTACCGTTGGAAAGCTGTTAGTATCTCTTTCTTACTGTACCTAATGTTTAAACCATTGCAATAGTTATCAAATCTGATTGGTTGCCTGTTTAGATGGAGGTGCTTCTATCGTCTAGCGATAGACGGAGTGATATTTACAACATCCTGAAGAAGGAGATGGAGGAAAGACCGGGGCGGGATGCCCCCCGAGAACCTGGGCGAAAAGCAAGAGAAACCCTTCTCGAAGAGCTCAAAATTGTTCGTGAGAAGTTAGATCATGATGAAGAGCTTGGTTTGAGATTCTGCGCATCTCTTCCTCTTTCAAGTGAGTTTCCACGAAAACCGAGCTTACGTTCGAATTATTCAAGTGAAAATTCAGATCTGCCGACTGCCAAATCTCAGTCGGACCCTGTGATGCACATTTCTCGGATCAACACTATCGGCAGTGTATCAAACTCCTTTCGGGAGCACGGATTCGTTCGCTCTTGTGCTTTAACCCGCAGATCTTCCAAGTGCGCTTCCCAAAAAGTGGCCTGCTTAAGAGTAAAGTCTCTTACCATTCCGCCGGATTCTCGGTCGATTGCCGACATGCGGTTCTCTACAACGATACCGAGCTGACGGTCTATCACTTGGACACTCTTCTTTCGCCTGCCCCAAGCCCCTTCCCTGCGATTGTGAACAATCGTTATAATGATGAGAAGATCTTCAATGCACTTCTGGGTCGTAGATGCTTGATCGTCGTTACAAACAAGCGCTTGCTCATCATTGACATCAACCTGAGTGAAAATTACTCACAATTTGGCACGATTGCTCACCGAAATTTCGACCCCAGTGGTATCACATGCCACGAGAACGATACTCATCTTGTGGTCATATTTGGACAGCGCAAGGGTAACACGAAGGACGGCTATAGAGGAAGGATAAAGGTTCTCACGTACAAAATCAACTGCGATGGGAAATTATCCCAATCCACCATGATCTCTCTAACGGGTCACGATTGCCCCAAGTTGCTTTCATACAACGCAGACACGAAAATTCTGGTGTGTATCACCAGAATCCAGAACAAGGTTTTGGCGTGGACATTGGATGACAACTTTTTTCCACTAGTGGAGGAGCCATTCGATTTTGTGAGGGACCGATATACCGAGGTGGGCGAGAAATGGCTATCCCACCATTAAATGAAGCTAATTGGAATGATCTAGGAGACTAGAGTAACGGGCATAACCTCCGCTTCAACATTCACAGCCCTCTCTGGCACGACATACCTCGTTTGCACTACGTCGCCATCGTCAGAACGCTACAGAAATGATGGCGAGTGGTCCTTCATCCTACCACTACCCACTTCAAGGGGCCTCAGACTCTGACCACCTAATCTTCCATGCCACGATCTTGAGCAGTTCAGAGACCACAGTGCTTTGACAGCCAGCTGTGTCTCAACAAGACACAACGTAGTGGCGGTTTTGGAGGACGTGGGGAAGATCTCGCTCTTATCGCTCAAGAATCATGAGAATGGTGGGTTTTGTGGTGAAGAAGGAGATGAGGAACGTTTGGTAGCAGCTCTTTGCAAGCAGGAGAAGCCATTGACCTCTTGTCTACGATTTGATCCCGAAGGCGAGAGACTATTTGCTATCGATCACAGAGGCAAGATCATCGTTACCGACTTCAAGAAACAAGCATCTGGAGAGCGATCCCGCTAGTTTAAATCTACATGCAAGGAGCAACCAGGAAAGAACGAAACGCCATGACTTACATATGATACGTCAACGAAGCATCCATTGTGACAACACTTGAAATGCAGATCGGCCCGGGGAGAATTGGAAGAGGATTCGAGTCTAAACGGAGAGGAATACTGCTTGACATGGTCGATAAGACCTTAATGCCCGCAGCCCTGCCTGCCTGTTCTTCCTCTTCGGAATTACAAATGTGAAGGAACGGTCGTTTCATATCTTGATAAAAGGTAGCAAGGTCGTTCACGCGGGAAGATAAGGTCTTTTCTGGCTATGTACTACTAGTGCAATAGCAGGAAGAAGCGTAATGAGGAGGGACGAAGTTTGACTGAATAAGGATAAGTACGAGGCTGAGAAGAACGAGGAAAAGAACGAGAATTGTTGGGGAGCTGGACAGGTTTTGCTACTGCTTCATGCATTTCATAGTTGCCTTACAAGCAAATAGACACACTACCTATCCTGGATTTGCAGGGGAGCGGAGAGGTACTGGCCCCTGCACCTTTATACATAACGTCTTGAACTCCGCACTTTGAGGGGCGCCAAAAAAAGCTTGGCGGTGATGGAGTTGGGTTAGTACAAAGTACAAGTAGTAGGAAGTATGAACAGTGATGACACATCCGTCGATGCTTCCAGAAGGGCAACGGTGAGTGAGTCGAGTTCATCCCTCACTGTTGTCCAAAGATGCGACAACTATCGGCATCACTCCTTGAATCTGTCCTACACCATCCGCCATGAACGCCAACCCTAGTCCACCATCACTGAAATGGTCGGCCCAACTAGACGTTCTACCTTCTGAGTCAACACCTCCTCTAAGAGGCGATAAGATCATCTTGCCTCCATCTGCTTTGGAACAACTACTTTCAGCAGCAACGGTCACCGTCATGAGTGTCGCTCAGCCTCAAACATCAAGTTTCGATCCCTACAATCCTTATAGCTTCGCCGCTGAGCGTGAGGCAAGGCAACAACTTGTGGAGAGGCAACAACAGCTCCCGCATCCATTGACCTTTAGGCTTGTAAATCCCGAGAATGGGAGGATTGTATTTGCTGGCATTCGAGAGTTTTCAGCCGAGGAGAATGTGGTGGGGCTGAGTCCGTTCTTGAGATACTCGTTGGGATTCGGAGGTAGAGAGTCTTCGAACAATGTCAACGGAACATCACCAGGTGCTGAGGTCAACAGAATAGGAATACAAAAGTTGGACGAAGCTTTGCCAAGGCTTACGGTGCATGTACAAGAGCTGCCGAAGGGGACCTATGTCAAACTGAGACCGCTGGAGGCTGGCTATGATCCTGAAGATTGGAAGGCTCTTCTGGAACAGTATCTTCGAGAAAATTACACCACCTTGACAAACGGCGAGGTTTTAGCCATCACTACTGGCAAAGACACTTTCCGATTCTTAGTCGATGGACTAGAGCCAAATGAGGAGGCGGTGAATCTAGTGGATACAGACTTGGAGGTCGATATCGAGCCTCTGAACGAAGAGCAGGCGAGGGAAACGCTCAAACGGCTGGTTGGAAAGTCAAAGAAAGCCCCAGGAACAAGCGAGGGCAGCTCTGCAGGAGGCAATATTAGCGTTGACGCAGGAGAGTCGGGGCAAGTCCGGCCTGGGGAATATGTGGACTACAGCGTCGAACATTGGGGTGTAGACAGGGACCTGGAAGTTGAGCTGACGCCGCTCGACTCGGAAAGAGACGTTGATCTATTCATTACACCTTATGGGCCGAAGCATCGTGACAAACCTCGAGAGACCGATCACGTCTTTGGTGACTTTTCATCTATAGCTACAAAAAAAGTGAAGATATGGCACACAAACAGCGAGCTTGATAATGCAGAAGCGCTTTGGGTATCTGTTCGAGGCTACGACGAACGGGAGGAAGATCCACAAAGTCAGGCTCCAATTCAATACAACCTTCGAGTCTCTTCAGGCAACGACTCAACTCCTTCTATTGACAATGATACTCCAATGACCGATAAGATACCCCTGGGGCCAGACGAAGAACGCTGCAGCAACTGCAACCAAGCCGTACCCTCCCGCACCATGTTCCTCCACCAAAATTTTTGCCTCCGCAACAACATCCTCTGTCCTCACTGCTACAACGTCTACCAAAAGTCCTCTCACGAATGGAAAAATCACTGGCACTGTCCCCACGATAACGCCTACGGCAACACACCCACCTCTCGAAAGAAGCACGACAGCCTAATGCATTGCCCCTCCCCCTGTCCATCCTGCTCCTACCAAGCCGCAAACACCCCCGATCTCGCCCATCACCGCACAACCACCTGCCCCGGCAAAATAATACTCTGCCAATTCTGCCACCTCCATGTCCCGCAACAAGGCCCCGACGACTCACCCGCAGACTCCGCAGAAGTAATCCTCTCAGGCCTTACACCGCACGAACTCTCCGACGGGGCAAGGACCACCGAGTGCCATATATGTGCAAAAATAGTCCGCTTGCGAGATATGTCTACCCATCTCAAACATCATGAGCTGCAACGGCTCTCGCGCCAGAAACCGCGGATCTGCCGAAATGTCAACTGTGGACGCACTCTTGATGGTATCAGTAAGGGGGGCGAAGTCCGCGTTCACGGATCTAAGAATGATTTGGGGATTTGCGACGTCTGCTTCGGCCCGCTTTACGTATCGATGTATGATCCTGAGGGCAAAGCGCTGAAGCGGAGGGTTGAGAGGAGATATCTCACGCAGCTGTTGACGGGGTGTGGGCAGTCGTGGTGTAGGAATGAGTATTGCAAAAGCGGAAGGAGGAGCTTGGGGCTGTTGCAGGAGGGCCAGACAATCACATCGAACAAGCCGATTTTGGAGAAATTGAAGAATAGTGGAACTATGGTACATTTTTGTGCAGATGAAGCCAGTCAGAAGCGCAAGACACTGGCAGAGATGATGGCTGCTGATGGGGCTGATGGGGTAAGTTTCAAGGGAAAGGGAAAGGAGAGGGAGGGAAGCGGGGCTGGGTATGAGCTTGAGTGGTGTGTAGCTGCGTTGGAGGTGGAAGGTGGGGATGTGGATAAGGGGAGGCAGTGGTTGAAAGATCATGCACCTACTAAAGCTGAGGCCGGGAGATGATAGCTCTGGACATTATGGACCGTTTCGACCATAGATCTACAATAAACAGTATGCTTACCAATTTTCCCGCGCACCTATATGTACAATCCTCATTCTCAAACCATGTACCGTTTCTTAAAAAGATCAACCCGTAGCCGTTTTCTGCAACGTTCCCCCCCCCTTACTACTAAAAATCCCCATTATCCCAAACCCCACATAAAACAAGCCCAACGGATACGCCACCAAACCCCTCATACTCCGCATCCGCCCCACAGCGCAGAACATCTTGCTACTACTATACGTGCACCACACAATCGCCAAACTACTCAACACATACCCCACCGCCGTATCCATCGGCAACACAACCCCCACAAAACTTGTCAGCACAAGCGGCAAAAGACAATACCCCAGCACACTCGCCGACCTTGGAAACGTGAGCGTCGAACTAAAATGCCCACCACCACCACCTCCAGCCAAATGATCC
>QKZZ01002023.1:0-11281 GCA_003521265.1 Cetradonia linearis
GTTGAGAGCGAGTTGGCGGGGGAGAGTGTTAGGAATGAGGAGTGGACGCAGATGAAGAGGTTGATTGGGTGGGTGGAGGTGGGGAGGTGATTACTGAGATTGCGCATTTAATAGCTTATAGAATACCCATTTGACTTCCGTGAGATAGGAGAATGGAAGAAAAGTTATGAATGAGTTATATCATGCAGATGGGGCTTGTTGTAACTAGAGAATCAAGGGTGCTAGGGTACTGTGATCGGGAAAAAGACACGCCCATCTAAGGATTGTAAGAGAATGGATCTTAAGCAGTGCACATAGGGTTGATAGCTACCGCTTTGTGGAGAGCGCTCTAAGGGGTTGATGATGCCCTCTCACACAGGATACCCAGTACTCATAAATCACTGTTGCCAGAAATCCCATTAATATCTAATCTACCATCCATATATTAGCTATTTCTTTTCTGTGTCATTGATCAAGTCTATAGCGTTGCAATTTGTTTCCACATGATCCAATACTCCATCCACTTACTAAACAGTCATGTTGAGCGTCTCTAACCAGCATCTGCAACTCGGTGGCCGCAACTACATGGGCTACTGCTCGAATCACAGAGTCGATCTGGGATCCAAAAATGCTCACAAGGTCCATAGAACCTAGTTCCCGGTAGTCTTCGTCGCCCTAGAGCGACTTGCAAACCTCCCATGTCTTTCTTTCTTCCTATGCACGAGTGCTTGGAATGAATGTATTTGACTAGTAAGGTTTCTCGTGAAATGACAAATCCGTTGTATGGTCAATCCGAGCTCGCCCTGTTTAAGGGTAAACTATCTCACAAGAAATCAACTATATATCAGAGCGTTAACCAATATGTGGGAGAGATACATATAGTCCACTATATATTTTAGTCCTTCGAATAGGCTCGCGACCTGAGACTACAACACCCTATCAGTAATAGCATGTTCTGGATGATTGCAACGCTTAACAGATTTAGTTCGCTTCCTCTTGCGACTCTTTTTCTTTACATCCCATCGGGATTCATGAGGATTTAACATTTCCAGCAGATCTTGTATGGATTCTTGTAGCAAATGAGAGAATGCTCCTTGAATAAGGTTGACCAAGGCATGTTCCTTGTGAGCGCGCACGTAGCATTACCATGCGTAGCAAACAAGTTGCAAATAGACAAGCAAGAACAATCGAGAGGATCATTTTCCCGGATTGAGTCGCAAAGCCTGTTCAAGACATTCACCCAAGGTGAACTGCGATTACGCCGTTCGTTGGGGTTCATGCCAGCCTTTAAGAGCTTTGCAATCATTGGCGGCTGCGACGTAATTCCCAAGATGTCGTCTGGTCTATATGTGGTGGCATAATCTAATAAAGGAAGCACACAACTAGGGTTAATTAAAGCTACTTGGTTGCCGAGCTTCACTTGGACGTACTTCGTTAGTGCACGCGATACTACAAAGGTGAGGGAATGGCAAAGGTTTTCTAGATCTCTGCTGAGACTCGCGGTGCTGTTTCCGGTCAAAAACTTAGTTGCCTATCTCGCGCGTTACAGCTCTCGAGATCTGTGTGCACAAGTACTGCAGGAGTATTGGGCAGCGATATAGCTACATTGAAGTTGATTCCAGCAGTCTCTTTAGTTAGCTAAGATACTATGAGCTTCTCAAGGAATTATTTCACTGTAAGGTGCATATAGTGAACTTCGAAGAAGTTGTTCCTTCTCCTGGGATGGTTGAGAAAAAATCTGGGTAGCCTGGTTTAACCTCAAGTAAGCCTGCGCAGTGGCTCTTCACTTGTCCTGATATTTTTTTAACTCTCCAACCTCATTCTACATGTCCCAAAGATGAACACATCGAAGAAGTTGAATCCTCGTCCTCAGCATAAGATAATGCCATTGTGCTAATGGGTCGATGGCACAGGTACATTAATTGAAACAGTCTTGAGGCTTGCTCAACATAGGAACTTGGCTGGATGTTGTTGATCATATGGGTGCAGAGACTGTCAAGCTCTTTTGGTAATTGTCGTAGTCTCCTCTCCAGATCGGAAGTCCTGTCATAAATCGTCATTTCCGCCAGAAGAGACTTCGAGACCCACAAGAAGACTTCAGATGACCTATGAAGCAATATCTCGGATCAATTGAGAGACTAGCTCGGGCTGTTCTTCAGCAAGTTCTACAGCCCGACTATGAGTGTTGAATTTGTCGCGTACGTATACATAATGAGATATCATCCACAGTGAGGTCTTGGAGTCGGAGCTGTGGACAATCCTTGAATTCCTGTTCGAAAGTTATCAATGGCCGGCTCGACAGACAGAATTTGGTCATTTCAAATCTCGACATTTCCCGGAAAAGGCTAGCAATCCCGGTATGGTCTCTGTCAAATTCATCGAGGATATCGATGAAGTAGCAAAGCTTTAAAGGCATGACTTCTTGCCTCATTAAGTTATGAAAAGCGCTTTTAAGGCCAGCCAACGACGATGAGTCCCAGGAAAGCTGGGGAGTAAAATCCAGATTAGCGCTTATCCAGTCCTCAGGTTTCCTGTCCAATCATGCCGCCCGAGATTGTTGGACCAGTTCCGCTGTCTATCATTCGATGCGGACCTACTGACCACTTGGGTAGTGATATCCTGGCAAACCTCGGAGACCACGTTCTTGATAAGGTCGGGAAATTCTTTGAAAGCTTGATGAAGGAGCGAGAGAAAGAGGCCAATCTGGGACTTTTGCAGATGCGTTCCGAGGTTGTAGAAGAAGTACTTGGAGCGTATGCAAGGAGTCTTCCCTGCCCACAGTCGAAATGCCTCTTCAACTCTTCCGTCGCTGGCTAAAAGCTTCATTGAAGTGGATTTGCCCGAGGCTGCCTTCCCATTGATCCAGTAGGTACTTGCACCGCCAGTGTTGTCTTCGAGCCACGACATGAATTCATCCCAAGTTCGGGAGTCTGTTTATGTGAATATCCACTCGAAGGTCCTGCCATGCGCTTCTGCAATCGAATCTTCGCGCATTTTCATAAAGGGGTACGTTAAGCTGTTGAGTATGGCTGCCTGGGCCACTTCGCTGGCTCTCTTCTAGTACTCTTCTGATTTTGAGCTGCGTTTGCATGATGTTTCGAAGGAGGCTAGTATATTATCTGCTATCCGGGAGAGGAGGGCGTCCGACTGCTCCTATCGAGAGGCAATATCCCGAGAAAGATTGTCAATCCGATTCTCGAACGTAGACAAGATGTCCTTCCTAGCGCGATCAAGATTCTCACCGTTCTCAAGTTGGGGCACGAGAAAAGATTCAGCCTTCTCCCTTTCAATTATATTAAGCTGGACCTCTTCACCAATCGCGGCAGACTGACCGAAAACTCACCAAAATCCGGGAATTGAGTTCATCGCGTAGCATGCACATCCGTTAAGCAATCTCGTCGACATTCCTCTTAGTACAAACACTCTTGAGCGCCTATCTTAGACTCTTCCACCCTAGATGTCGACCGTGAGCCTCAGCCCGGTTAAGAAGCTGTAGAAGCTGATTTGTAAGCTCTCAAGGGCCTGGTCATCCTCATTCAAGCATCCGGAGGAGCCCTAGGGCTTTAGGCACTTACTGTTGCAATATAATCCCAAATAATCACTGCAATTTCGGCTGCGCGCGTGGCCTTTTTAGTTGCAACACTTACTCAACTTAGGTTGAATCAGGATCAGATCATTGGTGACAACTACAAGATCTTAGTGCTCTCGAAATGTACTGTCCTCGAATCTGTAGATCTGATTGCCTTTCGAAAAAACTTTGATCCCAAAATTTACGAATTAGACGATGTTGCCTGCCAGCCCGATAGCGCTGATAGTATCCATAGATTCCTAAAAAGTACGAAGGTTTGCTGAATGCGATTAAGAGCGCGTCGGAGGTGAGCAATGAATTTGATGAAGGAGATGCGAGTGATAGAATTGGTCCATGAATACTTCTGGTCACTGCATTCGGATACTTGAGGACAATAAACTCCTCAGTTGAATAGCCGATAGGGCTGAGGCCAAAAATCATGCCAAGGTGCCCTAAAGTGACCCTAGAGACTATCGCCTAGATAACAGGATTTCTGCCTGGAATCTTCCCATGCAATGGTTTTCGGGCAGGCTTCTAGGGAGCAGAACTTTCGGTTCCGGGGTAACTCGGCTTCAGCCGTCAGCAAATCCTCCTGGTGCTTCATCAACGGACATCCTCACATTGCAGAAATCGGCTCATAGTCGAATCCACCCAGAGCACTCCATTTGGGTTCTCTACCTCCATGCGGGGTACTCTAGGAAAGTACAAGATCCAGTTCCCCTCATTTGGCGGGCTGAGGACCATATTTGACCAGATGTCCCTGCTCTAAGTTCCAGATTTTCTATCATTTTCAAGGACTATTGAGAACAGATCTGTCAGCTAATAATAACGAGTTATTAGCTCACTTTCAATTCAGAATTGAGGGCGGTAAGGTTACATTATGAGTGTCAGGGACCTGTATGGGGCCTAGACTAGGTGATAGTATGCAGATACGATAGAATACTTTCTATGAGGACTATAGATGGGTGCGCAGCTGCTCGGTAAGCAAGGCAGCTGCAGTGCTAGTCCCATCTAGGGCAGCCTCATGGCGGTGCTAAGGTGCCAATCAGGGCTGGATTCATTACAATAAGGGAGCTGGCAAGAACCCCAATTAGTAGCACGGGATAGCTCATCAGAGAAGGCTAGCCTTCGTAGGAATTAGGGACTGAAACCGTTTCACAACCATTCACCTCTCCTCAAATAGCATTATCACCCAAATATGGGCAACTCTTACGCTGCAGCCGTAGTCGGAGACATGAATACAATGATGGAACAATGGACTTGAAAGAACTCGAATAAGCATCAGTGACTTCATTGGGAACGGTCTCGACTCGATTCCCTGGCAATAGACCTACCAATACTTAAAGCATCATCCCCATTATTCGAAGTCCTAGCGCCTTATAAGAAGTACCTGTCGAGTTGATATTGCAAATTACGGGATTTCTGCCTCCATCCAACCTTATGGCCCTCAATTACACCTGTCGTTACTTTCGGCGTACGTTGGACTCCTCTATGACCGATCTTCTAGAACAATTTACGGATGACCCTTGGCATAGTGTCGAGGCTAAGATAAGACACCTTCAATGATGATAAAAATATTAAAGAGACAGAAAAAGGATGATATCTTGGACATGAGCTTAAAAGATCTAGATACCCAAAAACTTCTTCAATCAAAAGCGAAGTCCGAGTAAAGACGCCTCCGACCACTGGAGCTGCTATGTCTGCTCGATAAGGGCGAATTGATACCGGTAGGCGTATTCATCTATACTCCGCTAGAAGAATTCTAGCAAGATTGTACAGCGGATCATATAATGCATATTTGCTCATTTTCAGCTTTAGTCAACCATGGAGTCACACCAGGATATGCTCTCCGAGTTACAGAAAGATTATGCATTAGGATGAAGTCCTAGAGTTCCGGCCATGACGTGCTTCTCTACCCTCATATTTTCAACGTCCACTTGAGCGGATGTCCCCATGAAGTTGGTTCTGCTAGCGTTTGATCGACAAAGATTGAGCGGTTCGAAAAGTCGGCGACTGTCTCAGCGCTGCCGAAATCTCTCCACGTACTTGAATGAAAGACTCGTGCTACAGCGGATATAGTCATTGCCAAGAAGTAGAATACAAGCACGACCACTTGAAAAGGACACGAAGCGGACCGTCCACTATCACTACAGTCTCCTCTCCATCAGGCTTGCACCTCCCGCCACCATGCCGAGGTGTCAGAAAAGAACAAGTACTGCAATACCGCTGACTAAGAAGCGGCCGCGTTTTTGGTGCAGTGGTATTTGCGACACGAGGACTAAATATCCGGGACTAGCTTTGGGTGTTTTACCATTACTAATAAAACGATTAGACTATATTATCAGCACTTTTGCGCGACATCGTAAATTTACCGGAGATGAAAAAGTTCTACCAACGCTCATATGCACTTGACGTATATTTGCGAGACGAGCTCCGTTTCATCCTATCTAGGGTGACCGAATACGATATGGCTAAAGGGATGCTCGAAAATTTGAAGCGTTCTTCTTGGAAGAACCAGGCGATACATGAAGGTCTTACCTGATATTTGGGTTCTTCATATGAAGCCTGTCCAGTCGTGGTAGAGCAATTTTCACAAGAACTAGATGAGATCGCCAAGGAAGGTCGAGCCTTTGAGGACATAGATAGTCCGGAACCCGGCATTTCTGTGTGTTTCCTACGTGGGCATAATATCCCATACTCCCATCTGAATTTTAACTCTGCTGACTTTCTATATTGCAATTCATAGAAGTCGAAGGCGTTCTCGAAGGCTCTTTTCGATAAAAGAATGAAATTCATGCTCTCCGAGTCGCGTTTTGCCGAGTGTCTGTCTACCGTAGGGAAATTGACCCAACAATTACGGACTTTTGGCTCACAGGCCTCTCCCGTAACCATCGAGGACGTTTTGACAACCCAGTCCAATCTGACCGTCTTACTTGAGAAACAGCCACAAACAGGAAAGAACTTGCAATCGGTATTAGGATTGAAACAACGCATCTCAAAAAGCCAACCATCAACTCGCTCACAATCATAGCTTGAATTGAACGCCCTACACATGATTCAGTGCAAAGAGACCCACAATCAACCTCCACTATCACTCACTCGTGACCCCTTCAACGATCCCTGTCTGCGAAGTATCCCCTTCACTTCCGAAGAGTATGGAAAAGCATATATACATGCTATACCTTCATATTTCTTGGTCTTCTTGCATTCATGGGCAGCTTGGTCCCCGCTATATGGCGATCTATAGATAAGAATGATCTATCCAGCAGCTTCACGCTAGCACGATAAATCCTCGGCGTCGGTGTGTTCATCCTGGGGTGCGTGTTTGCAATTCACAGCAAAACGTGTACATGCTGGTCTTCTTCCCAAATCCCTAGTGGACCAGAGATACCTGTTGATATGGAGCTTCACTCCATGGGCTCCTCTGAAGCCGATATTGCCGAAATATTCAAGCTCGAGGTTTATCAATTAGGCATTTAAATGGTATTGCTTACGTTGCACAGGCGCAAAAATACCGCGAATGTCCCGACACAATTCAGTTCTTAAGTTACCTGAGCCAGAGTCATGTGTAAAAGAGGAGCATGGAAGTACTGCCATAAAGTTGCTCCGCAACTTTCGAGGAACCCTCATATGAATTAGTGCTCCTTGATGAGAGCTGTCAATGCTCATTGAGCGCTCGAAAGAGGAGACCTACTTCGGACACAGCGACGTGTTCAATGTGTAGGGAATTTATTGAATACGCAGTCCTCAACGTATGCACAATGTCAAGTTATTTTGGCACGGCAATTTTGAAACCTCCTCCTGGACTCTCGCATAAATATAGGTGTAACGGCAGACTTTTTGATTTGCGGCATCCGCCACCACGTCGCATTCGCGCGGCGCTCTACGCATATCACCTCATGGCCGAGCTCATATGTCTTATTGAAACTTTTACCTTGCAGCAATTTATGTTCTCGTTGTTGAAAGACTCCCCTTTCGCTCACCGCATTCTAACCGACTAGAACTCGAGAATTGCATGAGGCTCTAGCAAGAGCCTCCCCTTAAGATGTCATATCCTTTACGGTGTGTATACTTCCTTTTTGGCAGCCTTTTCATGGCTCACATCCATACTGCTGTGACCCTCAAATACAATAAAACAAATATAAGTCTCAATGTCACCTCGAACGCTATTCTATTCCTTAGGCCGGTCTACTTTGACACCGAATACATTAGATTTCTTCCTAAGGTCCTCGACTGCTTCATGGCCCGAGATGTATTTCCCAGGGTTCCAGGCTCAGGTGTTTTTCACCCAGGTGGCCTTGATAACAACTTCCGACTATCATTGGTTTTCAGCCATCGGACCTGTACGATAGTCCTGACCCTCGAAAACAACACACCAGACGTCAAGTAACTAGGATGGGCTTGCTCTAGTGGTGGGAGCAGTAGTAGCGGCCTCATCGGTGGGGCAGTATCCGAACAGGTGGACTGGGGATGGACGAACGCCGGACAGAACGATCAGATCAGGATACGTGTAATGAGGTTCAGGCCTCCTGATCTGAGCCTTGATAACACTACCACTGATGCAGTCGTCCTGGCGACTAGAACCTTAGAGCCTGTTGCCCCGAGAACAGATGATATTTCACTTATAGATAGCAAGGCCACTTAGCTGGAATTCTTCCGAACCACCTATTTAGTGATCTAATTAGAAGATGAAAGCTTATAAAGAGGTCACGATGTAGGTGAGCAAGGTTGGTTTTCATGACTATCATCCCGAACATATAACCAGTCAATGCTTCTTAAACGAGGTTTCTGTATACCGAATTGGAGAGATTTTCAGAATATTTTGCCCAAGCTAGAGCAAAACCCACGTCTCGAAGTCAAATTCATATTTTTGCTCGGAATGCTTGTATTCAATCTTGGCGGGAACGAGCAGGCTTTGGAGCTTCAAATGGCCGTACTCAAGGCCAGATGTAAGCTTCTAGAGGCGAAACACCATGTAACGCTTCGCAGCCAGTATATAGTTGCCGTATGCGAGCATAATTGTGGGGTAGATGGGAGACAAGTAGCTGAGTAAGTCTGAACTCATTGAGCGAGTCTGGACCCAATCACCACTTCACTGACATCGCTCCCAGGAAAAGGCTGCGCAAGATGCTGCCAAACAACCAAAAATACCGGCGCTGGCGTCAAGAAGACCTCGCTCGAGCCGATTTCCGCCTATCCCTATGCTTAGAGTAGAAGGCAGCTGAGATCGAAAAAGACTCTGGCCAACTTTGACTTTGATTCCTTTACCGAGGGGGAACGACTGATCAACAAGGTGGATCGCTGGGCTCAGAAAGCTTGTGGCTGGCGCGAAGAATGGCATCACTTGCTACCAACGCATTTGAAGAAAGGATACCTTACCGACAAAGCCGAGATGGCTCTATGTGATTACGGCGTTCATCTGGGGCATCGGTGGACTGCTGGCATTTGGAATACTAGCGAGCATTGATGAGATTACCCAGATCTCTGTGCATTTGTATTTAGATAGTGGGAGAGATATCATGGTTCGAACTCCGTGGCCATGTTGACACATGTAAGAGGGATATACTGGAGCACTAAAGGCGGCAAATTAATCGGCCGCCTCGGTGCGTGCATGTCGTATTCATTTTCATGTTCATTGTTCTGCACTGATATTCTTTGTGGTGAGTCAGCCAGCAGTGAATGTACAGGTTTGGAGAATACTACCTCTAATAAATGGACCTGAGGGACCGCTGGACCAAACTTGATACTCTCGTGATTGGGACGCGCATAGATGTCTCTTGATGACTACTCAAAATTGCCTCCCCTCAGACTCACATGCCTCCTCCGTCATCACAGCCCCAGAGCTTAACAGTTCTATCATGACCACATGAGGCGATCCATTGACCCTCAGTGGTAACGTCACAGCTCAGCACGTTGCCTGAATGGCCACTCAAAGTCTTTGCCAGCGCCCAGTCATCTGCGGAGAAGACGTTGACATTCTTGTCGAAACCGCTGGATACGAAGAACGTGCCTGATGTTTTGGGCTTTACATCACCCTTCTCGTCTCTCTCGGGTGGCGCAGTGCAGTCGTTTCCCTTATACCATCGTATATCTGAAACGTTGCCCTTGTGAGCGCCAACCTGGCCAATCTGCCGTACCATTCTTACATCCCAGCATTTCACCCAGCCATCTGCAGCACCAGAAAGCACTCTATGCCCATCATAGCTCCAGTCGAGAGCATAAATATCTTTGATATGCCCGTCCAGAATCATGACAGTCCGTCCAGTCCGTAGATCCCATATCCTGCCGATGCTATCTAGGCCAGCGCTAGCCAACAAGCTGCCATCGGTATTGAAGTCCAAAGCGTAGACTTCTCTAGAATGACCTTCTTGTAGAAGTAGCTCGGTAGTTGTAGCGACGTCCCATAGCCGCCAAGTTGTATCGAAAGAGGCGGAGGCGAGGTACCTGCCTGATGGGTGGAACTCGATACGACAGACTCGACCAGTATGGCCTGATAGAGTCGAGACCGGAGTGTCTTGCTTGAGATTCCACAAGTGGACATTGCCTTCCCCACCGCTGCTTGCGAGGTTCACTGCTTCTTCAGATACCGAGCTTCCAGGTAGAGTTGCACCAGGGTACCACGATATACCGCCTACACGGTCAGTATGGCCCCTCAGAGTCTGTTTCTCATTTAGATTAGGCACATCAAGGAGCCTGATTCCGCCTGACCAGTTCCCAGCTGCAATAATCTCCCTGTTGGGTGAAAAGCGAACTATGCTCACAGGCCTGTCGCCTGCGATCTGTGTGCCGAAGAGCTCGAAATTTGCTAGTCGTTCTTTGATGGCTTTCCTGTGCTTTATATGAGTGCGTAACGGTATGGTTGCCTCAAGCTTCTGATTTGCGAGCCTGTCTTTTGCTCTAGGAAGCGAGTACCGAGCTATTGCCTTCCTCGCTTCCAACAGCTCTGGCATACCCTCCGTGTAGAATTCTTCATCCTGCTCTCCTTGTGCATTTTCGTCTTGCGTCCTGTCTCGCATATGAGTATCGCCTTCACCATCCTCGCCAGCTTCCATCTCCGCTTGTTGGGTTAACAATTCCCTCAGACGGTCACGCCGATCGCCTGGTCCTTCCCCAAACAGTGTAACAGGCTCTCCCATCTCTCGTAACCGTGTCCGTACCCGGCCATCATCAGTAGGTACTGCTATAGCTGCCGCACGCTTGCGCCGTGAAAATTGGCTCAAGATGGCTGATGCTTTTTCTGGCGCAATGCCAGCCGCTGCTGTAGGCAAGAAGTGGTCGCGATCAATGGCTAGGATATAGTAAGCACATACACTTTGAAAGAACGAAGAGAGCCAGCACATACGTATATTTGCAAAATCTACCAGCAGCTCTGTGTCCTAATACCCCAATGTCCCATCAGCCTATATCCCGCTGACCTTTCCATTGCAAAGTCTCCGACGAGAAACCATTGCCGCTCTGAAACACTCGCATGAACATGTCTGAGGTATTTGGGCGCGGACGGGAGAAGCTTACCTCTGGCTCGTCTTCCTCCACGTACGCTTGTCTTGATGGATGCATCATATTTGCGGATGTTCCTCTCCTCTCAGACTAAGAATTTTGAGAAAATGTGAGCTTTTTCTCGAGGATAAGCTGCAAGTTCAACCATTGTTGAAAACTGAATGCCTCTTGGAATTGGCGCTAGTCAGGCGCTTCGTTTTACCCCCATTAACATAATCTCGGCTTTTTTGGAGAACT
>QKZZ01002026.1:0-18486 GCA_003521265.1 Cetradonia linearis
GGGTAGTAGAGGACTGAGTGGGAGGCAATGAGGGTCTGGGCATGGGACCAGGTGAGGGGAGCGGAGGAGACGGGGCCGAGGAAGAAGTGGATGAAGAAAGGACGGTGGAGGGCAGATCTGTAGAAGCCTAGGTAAGCGGAGTGGGCGGATAGGGAGTGTTGGGGCAGGGGTATTCACCTGTCTACGCGGATGTTGACGAAGTATTGGTACTCTCGCGGTGAAGCTATTGGTATTGTTGTGTTTGGATGTGGGTACGGTCCGGTGGTGTTGCTGTGGTTTTTGTAATGCTTACGTTGTAAAGAGCGCGTAGAGATACTGTCGGTAGGATTGTAAATGTTGTTGAGATTGGTTCTAACATTCGAGGAAAGTTGTGTAGCATTTACGCCCCAGTCGACCACTTCAGGGTATGTGTAGCCGAATTGTCTCGTGTATCGTACAGTGGCAGAAGTGTAAAGGTTGCCATAGTTGTCAGAATGGAAGGGTGTTAATGCTGGCAGAGTCAGCGGTCATGCCATATGTGGCGCATACTGACGGGAGGAAGGCAACACACGGGAATCGATAGTATCATTCGAGCCTGGTGGGATTGTGAAGGTGCCGGCAGCGTTAACTTCGGGTGTAGTATATGATTCCGGGTAGATAGCTTGCCAGATGGCAAAGAGACGGTCAACGTTTCTGAATTTAGCTATTAGACACCTCCTAACTTCCCTTTCCTGAGAAGTACTCACCCATGATGAAGCCAAAAAATTGGATCAAACCCCGCATATGGTATGATACTCATATGACCTCCATTGCCCACAAGAGCATGTATGGCATTGTGCATGTTCTCCAAGCTATTATACGAGCCGCCGCGCCCATCAGTGTATCCTGTGTTGGAGAAAGGGGCGTAATTAGATTCCTCGGCTATGAGTTGGTACGTCAGGATAAGAAGACTGGTGAGTTCAGACTTGTCTCAAAATTAAAGAAAATCATTACTGGAGCTTACGCCTCTGCATTGGCCTGGAGCTGCATATTAGCGAGACTGGGTTGGCTCTCTCCCGTTGTAAAGTTGGGATAACGAAGGGTGCTGTTATATGGCGCGAGCTGGACGTGATTAGCAAGCCTTTATCTGACTCGCAATCCCAATAGATTCGACAAACCATGTCAAATGGAGGAAAGTCCATTGCGGATGGATGTGGATGGAAAGTGTAGTTGTACAATGGATTGACCAAAGACAGCGTGCCTTGAGGGGTGTTGACGGTGATCATGGGGTCATTGACAGGGTCCGGCATTGTAGCATTGATAGCCCAGTCCCAGTAAGGGATCCGAAAGGTCGTAGCGGCTGCTTGGTATGTGCTTCGCTGGGCTGCTGGGTAGGTTGCTGCAACCTGCTGAGCATTGTTCCATAGGAGTTGCTGCATTCTCTTAGCGGTGAACATCGTGACCTTAGGTAGTAGTAGGTTCGTACCTCGTACAGTGCCACGTAGGGCCGATGCCACGAAGGAAACAATATTGACCCATGGGTACAATAGCCCGCTTGATAACTTCCCTGAACTCCATCCCATGGAATATACGGATGCCCATGGATACCTGAGAGAAGGGTTTAGTCTTATACATAGTGGTACTCAATCTGCGAGGTACGGACCCGCAACTTGGTAGAAAGAAAGCGAAGCTGACTGGTTCTGCTGCTGTAGCTGTTGTAAAGAAAGGATGTATAGGTCAAACGCTGGACCCGAATTTTTGAAAGTAGAAAATTCTTGCCGGTATGGCCGTTGTCCCGTAGTGCTGTTAACACCGGCCTGGACACCAGCGATTGCATACGAGTTCGCAAGAGATTCTAGACATAATGTGATGAAAACGGAGACTTGGTAGAAGAAATGCATGGTAGATTGCTCACATTGAGTGGCTAGATCTCAACTACACAGATATTCGAGGAGGGAGGCTAGATATGGGACGTTAATTTAGAGGAGATTCACTGTTGTGTAAAATTATATGCCATCAGATACCGGTAATTCTCTCATGCCTACATGATAGCATGCTGTTCCCCGGCTCATGGCTGTGGAAGGTAGTAGATATACTTAGGGCAGGACTTGGCGAATGATGCACACCATATTTTCGAGTTCACACCTACCGAAAACAGTTTCTTGATGCTCCCATATGAACCCTGCAAAAACGGTCTATCCTACTTGGTGGGCCAGGGTAATGATTCATTAGCGCCGCGCTACTTATCTCCGTACCGCCCAAACATACTTACAACATAAATTGGGAATTCCCATCTCTAAACACCCAGTATAAATCAGGCTATACCTACAAGATGTGAGACAGTTATAGCTATAGAAAGAAGGGAAATCAATTACTAAAAATCCCGTTCCAAGTATATATATGTATTAGGGCGGCATGGAGATAAGTAGCGTGGTGCTAGCTTCATGCAGCTCAATCACGCGTACCTGCATATCTGTTGCCAGCTTCATACACCAAAGCTACCAAGAACGTGGCTCACGTTGAATCTAAGGTCTGCCCGGAGACCCTTTTGTCTTGCAATTGTCCTCAAAGAAGAGGCAGCTACGAAAATCTCCGAACACCTTCCACCAGCTGAACCTCGACAGGGTATTCAATGACCCAAAGATCTTAAAGTGCAAACGCATCCTTTTTCTCCGAAGGCATCTCGCGGCAGGCATCTGGAACCGACCCGGTGATGATCACATTAACACAGCCAGATACAGAATTGGTCCTTCCAGTTGCTTTATTCGATTGATATCTCAGGCTGACGCCAGTGCTCGACGTACTATTGCGCCCATACTAAACCATGTCCCGGTGCAGCTCTTGCCGTGGCGCTTATGCAGATGCAGAAGCATCATTCGATAAGCTGTCAAGGGATAACCCCTTTGTACCAGAAACAATTACCAAACCCAGAGCCTCACCTTTCAGGGCGTACCCTCAATATCCTTGGTAATGTCTACAGCCACAAGAATGACGAAGAGTGTGATTGTAGTCTGTCACAGAAGTCAGCCTCCCCAGTCCTGTATGGACAAGCATCCGCTACAGACCATCAACACCGTCACACCAATAGCATTCACCTCCCAACCTCCAGCGTGCACTTTACCCCGTAGCATTGCATTCTGCTGTCGCCAAAACCTGTAAGACCCTAATAGCAAGACGAGAATGGCCGCTCCAACGCAAACACAGGCTAAAGGAATGCCCAAAGCGTAGAAACCAAACGTCTTGTTTGGATTTAAATTGTGCTCAAGCCTGAAAAGTTGAGCTATGATGACAGCAACCATTGAAAGACCTAATGAGGTTCTCAAATATCCGAGGAAAGTCCGCTCCAGTGCTGAAAAAAAGAGCAGTAAGCAATCGCATGGGGAAACAATTTCGTGAGATGCTTGTTGAAAGCATGTATGGGGAGTCTGTGTGCTAGTATGATAGTGTAGTACAAAATGGTTCAAAGTATCAATGATGTCCCGTTCAGGCTTAGGCGTCATGAGTTGTAGTGTGCAAGGCAGATGGACGTACCAAAATGATCTCTACAAGACTCATGTGGGACCGTTGCAGAAACTTGCCGCTTCCAGAACAAAGCTGTAGACCTTCTTAAGGACTGAGCATAGCTCTCGTTGCTGACGGAATGGCCAGAGCGTGCTTCATGTTCTAGCGACCTGGGCGAGCAATCGCTTGCAGTTCGATCACCATCGTAGTCATCTAGCTCGGTTGCTTCTCTCTGATCATTGTCTGTGCGAGCTGGTAGGGTTTCTGGTTGGGTAGACACCATGCTCTTCCTCCTGGGAGCCCCTGCAGAGCTGTAGCAAATTAACAGAAAGCGTTACAACGCTTGCATCCTTGCCAGATATGCTCTTGCGTGGCTCGTGTTGAAGGCTTCTTGCCGAGTTGCAGCTAGCTCTACAAATCTCCCCATCAAGCTCGGGACTTCAGTGACATATGTAAGTCCCTGATTAAACAAGATTGCGGGCGTTGCCTGACGGCTTGTCGGAGGCTAGGAGGCCGGAGCCTCTTTGCACTAAATTTTGGAAGGCGAAATCGGCCAACAATCGTCATCGCAAGAAATGGCCTCTGGCCCATCATTGAGCTATCACAACACTCATATACATAATGGCTCTGGCGCCTTACATCCAAAACATAAGATTTCCTGCGCGTTGAGACCCATACCACGCCCGCGAAAGCCCTTCGCAAACACAAAGCCCCAAGAACCCTAGCGTTCACCACTCTGTACAATGGCGTTATCAAAGTCTACGAGGATAATGATCCTCCTGGGTATAGACTCATCCTTTTTCCTGTTGGAGCTGATTGTTGGTGTGTGCGACCTATTTCACCACGTACATCAATCGCAACAGCAATGCTGACAAGACTTCAGGGTATGCTGTGCATTCGCTTGCTCTTGTTGCAGATTCCTTCCACATGGTACGTGCCTTAGGCTTATCTAGCCAACAATCGGTCTGTGGCTAACCTTGCTATTTGGCAGCTCAACGATGTTCTCTCATTATGCGTTGGTCTATGGGCAGTCAAGGTGGCAAACCAAAAGTCAAGTTCGAGCATGTATACATATGGGGTACGGAGGTGTCAATGTACAGCATTGACATTTACAACGGCTAACTTCTTGTCAGTGGCAACGTGCGGAAACATTAGGTGCCCTTGTTAACGGGGTCTTTCTGGTGGCCCTGTGTTTGTCAATCTTCCTGGAAGCAATCCAACGATTCGTAGAGCCTCAAACAGTCTCAAATCCCAAGCTCGTCTTAGTGGTAGGCTGCTTTGGCCTTCTGTCAAACATTCTCGGTCTATTCTTATTCCACGAGCACGGGCACAGTCACGGTAGCCATGCCCACGGAGAAACGGACAAATTGGGTGTTGCGGAGGAGGGTCACAACCATGCAGCTCTGAGCGGCCATATAGAAGCTCTGGCAGATGAGGGGGGTAATGTGGCAGATGTGTTGCCTCAGAGTGCGGTAGCGGGATGGCCAAAATCCATAACCCTGGGAGAAGCATCAGGAGAAGGAAATAAAGAGCAGCTGGGCAATGGTCACAATGGTCCCAAGGGATTCTCTAGGAGCGATGAAGATGAATCGACCATCGCAAACTCTATGTCGTCGCCCCTTTCTGTCCGAAGGTCTCATGCCGGCAGTAGCGGACGCCGTCGACGTCAGAACAGCGCGGGATCACGCTCTAGATTTTCAAGTGTTGACGACCTACACGTACACCCTGCCAGCTTTAGGAATGAAATCATTGCTGCAAGCAGAGAGAACAGACTGGAGGATATTGAGTCTGGAGGTGGTAGTGGCTCTGATGACGAGGAAGTCCTTCTAGAAGAGGAGGAAGAGCCCACAGAAGAAACGTCATTACTTAGACATGGGAAAATCAATGGCTCAGCCAATCATGGGCACGAGGTCGGACATCCTTCCAAGCATAAAACCCATAGTCGCCATGATTCGTTACATGCAGATCACAAGCACAACCAGCCTAAGGAACACGGTGGAGGCCGCCATTCGCACGGCGACCTCAATATGCGTGGAGTTTTCCTCCACGTTATGGGCGACGCGCTTGGAAACATTGGCGTTATAGGCTCTGCACTCATCATCTGGCTTACCGATTTCACATGGAGATTCTATGCCGACCCAGCCATCTCCCTCGTCATCACCGTCATTATCCTAGGATCAGCTATACCTCTGTGCAAGGCCGCCTCACGGATATTACTCCAGGCAGCACCAGTAGACATCAACATTGACGATATCAAACGGGATATCGAGCAACTTCCTGGCATTCTGAGCTGCCACCATCTACACGTTTGGCAATTGAGCGACGTCAAGATGATAGCATCTTTGCATGTGCAGGTCGAATTCGACTTCAAAGGCGAGGGCTCCGCTCGTTATATGGCTCTTGCACGACAGGTACGGCTTTGCCTCCACGGGCACGGGATCCACTCTTCAACCATACAGCCAGAATTCTGTCTTGACAGCGAACATCGACATACCTCATCGCCTTCTTCAGACAATGAAGGCCCCGACGCGGTCAAGGGGGAGGCGAGGACGAAAATTGGGAGCAAAATTGGCAGTATAGCTGGTAGCGTACGCAGCGAACCCGAGGCTTGCTTGCTGGACTGTGGTGTTGAATGTGATGAGGGTGGTCAGTGCTGCGCACCAAACGCCACCGAGGCTGATGTACACAATGAAGATGACCATTTGCATTGAAAAGGGAACGATGCATATGACAAAGGCATATGACCGACGTTTGGGTTGGTGGAAGCTGGCACATACCCCGTGAGTGACCTCGACTTAGCCTTTGGGCTAAGTATATTAATATACGTACATGAAGCTATGCTGGCATTGAAATTCGCGAAGTTCGGTCAAACTTGTAAGGTTCATTTACAACAACAGAGGAACGGGCACGCGAGGAATTAATTGTGGTAAGGATAGGCATGGGCATGGTTTGCAATACTGTATATTTGGACTAAACCGGAAACTACTAGCTAGACAGTGAGAGGATAGAAGAATCTCTGCATCCAGACCCAGGACAAGCATCCTGCATGGCGTTTCTCTCGATTCTGCCGTCTGAACCGGCATGAATGGCTGGCCTAAAATGATGTTAAAAGGTCATGGACGCCCGACGCAAAACTTGCCTTAGTACAATATGATTATGTGAGTCTGACAGCTATCCACTGCTTCTCTTTCAGCTCTCGACAGCAAGCCACACAAACGCATTCGAATCCCATCTGGGCCTAACCTCTAATGCACATGCTCCTTTAACAGGGAAACGATTCTTGAGGTGCGCTCTAGCACTGGATTAGCATATAACACAAATGACGCGGTTTCGACGAATCTTATAGTCAGATCGTGCAGGACGATACCCATATCACAGGCTATGCACCCGCCCATTCCTTAATAGTGACTTTTACTAATCTATTTCAGGCTGTTTTCAGCTAGCCACGAACAGTCGTTACAAGCTAAAGTGCGGGGAAGCACAAAATAAGGCCTAGGAGGCAAAATTGGAACGCTTTTCTTTCATTCAAGAGCTGAAGCAGTGTGGAAGATAGCTTGCTACTGGCGATTGTCCGCAGCTTGGCCGTCCGCTTCCACTTGAAAACTGGGATCACCAACAATGATGTTGCAAGTTGCGGAACAGTGGCTAGCTGGAACATATAGAACTAACGATGTCAACGTATTAGGTGTTTTATGACATAAATGGCAAGAATAGTACTTAGAACTTGTATAAAGCTACGAAATCACTGTGTCTCTCAGCCAAAGCATCGAGGATATGAAGATGGGACAACCCGAAGACATTTCGAGTCAAATTCCTCAGTGGTGACGCCAAGCTCCACAACGTGGTCCAAGCCTCTGCGGTGGAGTGGTCCTAGTTCTGCAGCATAATTTCCCAATTTGTCTCGCTTGAAGGGGATGCAGAGATCCATGTCTCCTTTTACGATGATGACGATCGCAACCAACTCGACGATCCGGATATAGAATCCGGACAGTGGCCATTAGTCGATAAAGACTGTGAAGGCGTCGATGGCAAAATCCCCACCATGAACCTCGATATCAAAGAGGATGTGGAGACTCCAGAGGCCCACACCCAGCATGCAGACAAGGTCATCAAAGGCACGACTCTCCACAAATTCAGTTACGTACTAGGCGTCCTTCAGGAGCACCTACGTAAAGAGTTTGTGAAGAAGCTTGACCAGAAGTAGGTCCTAGAGCACTACCGCAAAAGCCAGGGCTAGGACAATAAGAAGATCAAAGACCAGGTCTTAGCTCCAATCAAAGTCGATCCGGCGTCATCACCTGAATTTGAATCTAAATCGATCACGATATATGATTTCAGCAAGGAGAAGGATGGAGCACCATTCGATGTTCCGAGAACTTGGTGCTTTCTGAGTGGGACAACAAGGAGGCACGGATCATCTATCTGTAGGATGTATCGGATGCTGCGAGTTGTCGCACTGAGATGAAAGAGACGTGTGGATGTTGGTACTCATGTGGAAAGTATGACCTTAAAGATGGTAAAGCGCAATTCAAATTCTCAATGCAATGCTACGTCTTGACACGCTGGCTCTGGTCCTGAGCCATTAATGAGCCTGTATGAGCGAGCCGTGACTCAAGTCTAGTCCGTATTGTCATTTTGCTTGATATTCGGCCAGGTTCGTGATACACTGGCCTCTTATCGTACCCATTTTGGAGTGCTCTGGAGTCTATGGAATTACGCATGATTGGGTACGATCATTGTGATTGGGAATGGCGCCCTAATGGCCACCTTGAACCGATTTCTTCTCCAACAGATACCGCATCGTCATCGTAAGCACTCCTCAAATACGGTTCTTTATTTCCGCTGCCTATTCCCAATTTCGTAGGGCTGATGACACGCGGCCGTAGAACGCGAGATTTTATATCGATTACCGGTATTTCCAATAGATTTGTATACCATATCTCCACTTATAGACTTGCCGCCAGCTCTTCCTCGGTCCTACCTTTCACCATGTTCAATGCTTCTGCCACAGTACGATGACAACACACCAATATGGGCCTCATCTTTTCCGCGATGGCTTGATCAATCAAGCTGGCCGTAAAAGACGCAATTCAGATGAGCTGCCCCCTGAAATTGGTGACTACGTACCTTTTTGGAATGAGAGATCAGCACAAGCCCATAAATCAAGCTCGGAGCCACTGGGTCCACCATACTGGCATCAACAATGGAGCAGAGGAGCCAATATGTTAAGAGCTTGGAAGCCCAGAGAACTCTTGGGAATACCGCTTGTGTTGATTGTCATATGGGTCATTGCGTTATGGTGGGGTGAAGAGGCAATATTCAGGCGCAAGGTGGCGGAATGTGCCTGGGATCATTGGGAAAGCTGGGTAAGTGCATGGAACATCTGGTCGCTTGGAGGCTCGAACAGCAGACTGGTGACTAACTAGATAGGTAGCCTACTAAATCCACCCCTCACCATGTCGTTCTTATCGCGGATCCCCAACTCGTGGATCCCCACACCTATCCTGGACGCCCCTGGCCACTCTCCATGCTTACAGTCCGCTATACAGACCTCTACATGCGGAAATCGTTTCAACAGATCCAAGCCACTCTAGTCCCGGACACTGTTGTGTTTCTAGGAGACCTTTTCGACGGAGGACGGGAGTGGTCCACCGGTGGTGATGTAGAGCGCGATCAGCAAGATAAGAGGTGGAAAAAATACGATACTAAGTTCTGGTTGAAAGAGTACCGTCGATTTAGTAAGATATTCTTCGATCCATGGCTTCATGGCGGACTTATTGGTCAGCGGGCGTACCAACGTGGGCGAAAATTGATTGCAGGGCTCCCGGGCAATCATGACCTAGGGCTGGGCAATGGCATACGGATACCAGTGAGGAAGCGATTTCAAGCCTATTTCGGTTGTGGCAATAGGGTCGATATCTTAGGCAACCACACTTTCGTGTCTCTAGACACAGTCTCTCTTAGTGCTAAGAACCAGATTGATCCAGCGACCGGCAACGAGGGCATCAGAGAAGAGCAACAACGCAATGAAGAGATATGGGAGCCTGTGGAGCAATTTCTGCATACAGCACAAGCAGAAAAGGCCAGAGCGATCAATCGTGAGATGCGAGTGCTCTATGGACTTCCGGAGAACGATCTACTGGATCACGCTGTTTTTGAATTCGACGACCCAGGGGTCCATACCATTCCTATTGAGTCCGACGACAGCAAAGACATACCTTCAATCCTGCTTTCGCATGTTCCGCTATACCGGAACCCAGGGACACCGTGTGGACCACATAGAGAACACTATCCTCCCTCTAGATCTCTTGCAGACAACAATGGGTTTCTAGAAAAGGACGATGCAAATTCGATTCACGTGCAGGCTGGATTGCAATACCAAAATGTACTGACCCCGGCAGTTTCAAGCGAGATCATAGGCCTAATAGGTGACGTGTCGCACGTCTTCTCGGGCGATGATCATGATTATTGCGACGTTCTCCATCATGGCTACACCTCAAAGCACGGAAGAATACGCGAAATCACCGTCAAATCGCTATCATGGGCAATGGGTGTTCGCAAGCCCGGGTTCCTGTTATTGAGCTTATGGAATCCTGTCGATCAAAATGGTACTTCTACTGGCTCAAGGGACAAGACTATACAGACCCAACTATGTTTACTGCCTGATCAGCTCTTAATTTTCGTACGATACGGCTTACTGCTGGCGTTTACGCTACCAGTGCTACTCGTCCGTGCGCTTAGGATTGTGTATGCTTCGGATTTATTAGCACCACAGGGTAACAGCAATCTTCTCTCTCGTACAATACCTCTGACTCATCGGCCTAGAGATCAAGAAGCAATATCTGCTTCCACAGGATCTCGCTCTCGTCAGAATAGCCTCGCAGTCAGGTCATCAGCTCGCAGACCTCGAAGCATTAGTCCTTCGCTTGGTTACGGCTATGGGGTACTTGTTGACGATGCCAGTATACAGCGTGCAGAAAAGGGTGCGATTGAGCCCACGGGTGGGTCTTCGAATGATCCGGGGTGGAATCACGTTGAGCACACAAGGCACAATCGAGGCGGAGGGCTACTTGGAGTCCTCAATGAGTTCCGCTCAGGCGTATATCAAGTAGCATTTTTTGTAGTTGTATGGTACGTATTGCTGCAATGGAACAGCTGATAGATACGATTTTCGTCGCGAACTGGCCCTCATGATATTGAAAAATCAATGAGCTAAATGCCCGCAATATTGTTCTCTGAAAGATGACGGTAGAGCCAGTCGTTCTGCTTGCGAAGCTAGTTCCTATTAGTGAATCCGAGAGAATGACTGAACAAGGGAAATAACGAGTCAGGTCTGCAAAACAAGGTGATTCGACGAGACCAAATAGGCAAGAGCATTGGACTGGCTCCGAACTTCGCATGCCACATTTTTGTGTCAAGCCGCTGTTTTCATTTCCAGATTATATCCTTACTGAAGCATTAGATATCTGTTGATGCTCTGCATTCAGAACCGCAGTTTCCTGCTGTTTGTTTGCAATGCCTACGTTCGACAATGAAAAAGATGTTCATGTTTTGCAAACATTCAGACATTCTTTATCTGCAGTGTCAGCTCGGCCTCATTTTCCTCGAAGTCGGAGGAGATCCCTACCTGAAAGGGCATTACCTCAATTCGAGAATGGTATAGAACTACAAGGCGCTCAATCGGCTACTGAGGTACCTCATTCTGCCGGCGAGACAGCGTTCGCTGCATTGCAGTACCTCCCAATTCCGATCATCGTCCTGTCGAGTTAGAAGAGAGTCATCTTGGCGAATCAAGCTTTGGAAAGCCTGCTGAAAACAGTTACTGCTGAAGGGGATACGGCTCTGAACAATCAGCCCTGGGCGGAGACCACGGAAGGAGATACGCTCCTAGGCCTGTCATTGTCTCAAATCGGTATTCACATGGTCCCGGAAGGGGAGCAGACTAGGACCAGTTTGGAAGTATGGATGATCCGATCCTGAGTCATCTAGCCAGTCTTGAGCTGATATCGTTCCATGATTTCTTGGAAAAAGTCGTTAAGCGTCTTGATGTAGACGTGGAGGACGAGAAAGAGGAGAGCCAGGACGTCTCCTCGAGTAATGGCCTTCAGATTCAGACAGATATGGCCCCAAGCTCATCTAAACGGCACGAGCGCCTGGGCTCTCAATCCGAGTACCCTTCAAGCAAGTCCGAAGGCCGGACTCTGGTACATGACATCTCCGTTAACGTTCTCATTGTATCTCGACGCCTCTCACCGAGCAGTTATCTCCCTTCACCAGGTGCGAAACCCTCAAAGTTTGACAAGTAGGCACTAGCGAAAATGACGATATCGATCTGGAGATTGGAAAGACGCCATTATTTTACTTTGACATTCCAAAGTACCATTTGGAAAACGCTACCGATGGCGTGGACTGAGTCACGCGCTGTTTCCGGCCTGCGAAATCTTGCAGCTGTTGCGAAGATATTCAGCTCTACTCATGAACCATTGTTAGGTCCTCATGCTTATCGAAGACTACAATCACCACATTCTAGCAGTTCAAGCAGCATGCCCCTAAGGAGAACTGTTTCTCAGGATTCATACCGCACCGACCGAGATAAAGAGCACAGGCTTTCACGACTGAAGGATGCCATTATTGATGGAGTAGAGATACCCATCATCGCTATGTAGCGAGATGGTAGCCTCGCCGTATCTAATGAAGCGAGTTATCGGTTAATGCATGAGGATCCAGATATCGCTACTGTGTATGGGGATGAGATAGTTTCTCGTTTCAGAGTCTACACTGAAGATTTCGAGCGAGAATTAGAGCCGCATGAACATCCCCTTGTTAAGCTTTGCCGCGATCAGAATTCTTTCAAGAAGTCTCGGGTTGGAATTCTAGATTACAAACGCACGAAAAGTGTGCACGAAGTTACAGGGGATTGTATCTATGATGGGAAGACAGGGGAGTTCCTAGCCGGCATATGTGCATTTAAAGATGTGACTTGGTACATGGATCTGGTCAAATCACAAAGCGAACAGGATGAAAGAAAATTCCAGCTAATATGCGAGACTATGCCACAAACGGTGAGCACATCAACTTTATATTGCAGCCAGTACGGATGCTAAATATTACGGCATAGGTCTGGACCAGTACGCCCGACGGTCGCGTGGGTATGGATTCCTTGCAAGAGCATTGTATAGTCAATTCATCAATGTTGATGTGCTCTTAGATTACTTTCCCCCAAAATGGTACGAGTTTACAGGATTGACATATGAAAATCTGAAGAGCGAGAGCTGGTCGAGGATTGTCCATCCCGATGATCGAGCTGAATATCTTGATGATTTCAACCACTGCCTAGCCACAGGGAATGACTTTGTGAATCAGTGTCGCGCTCAAAGATATGAGGGCGAAATGCGTTGGATGCAATGCAGAGCCTTGCCCCTACGCAACGAGTCTAGCAGGATCATAAAATAGTTTGGAACGAATACAGATATCCATGATCTTGTTGAAGCTCGCTTGGCTGCTAAACGGTTCCAGGACCACTTACTCAACGTGATCACCCATGCATCAGTTACTGTATGGACGATTGATAATGAACTGAGGCTCACTCTACTTGAAGGAAAACTCATGTGGTCGGACGAGCCGCCAGAATTCATGTAGCACGTTCTGGGCCAGGATGTGTTTCATGCCTTCGGCAAGCACCAAAGCAAAAAGGATTGGGAAATGTTCAAGGTATTGATCGAAGCCATTTTGAGAGAAGTGCCCGAATGGACGAACGAACACCAATTGCTAGAGGGCAAAGGTCGCTGGTACCGGACTCGCCTAGCCCCAATCCGCGGTGTGAAGCGAGAGAATGGCGAAATTGTGGCCAATGCAGACGGCACCATAGAAGGGCTCATGGGCTGTAGCGTTGATGTCACTGAGATGAGAGAAAGGGAACAGGCTCTGCGGGCCCAGGAGAAGGAAAACTTTCGGCTGGCTTCCGCGGAACATGCTGCTAAAGAAACCAGCAGACTTAAGGGTCAGTTCCTGGCAAACATGTCGCACGAGATTCGAACGCCAATAGCAGGAGTGATAGGAATGGCAGAGATTCTTTCAGACACGGACCTTAACAGCGAGCAAAGAGAGTATGCTGAAACGATCCACCGATCTGCCAACGGCCTCTTGACTGTCATTAACTACGTTCTTGACTTCTCCAAGGTCGAGTCTGGGAAGTTAGGCCTCGAAGAAATCCCATTCTCGCTTGCTGTTGTGGTCCGGGACGTCTGTGAAATGCTTTCTTTTGCCGCGGAACGGAAAGAGATTGAATTTAAGCGCGAGATACACCCAGGAATCGAGAAGAATCTGGTCGTTTTGGGCGATCCAGGCCGCATTCGGCAGATTCTCATAAATCTACTAACCAATAGCATCAAATTCACTTTAAAGGGATATGTTGAGCTGGCTGTCCGGTGTGATGAGGAGAGTAATGAAAGCATCAGAATCTTCTTCACCGTTGAAGACACAGGTATCGGCATTGGGGAAGATGCTCAGAAGCGGCTGTTCACGCCATTCAGTCAGGCCGACTCAAGCACTGCTCGTCAATACGGAGGGACAGGACTGGGCCTGACAATCTGTAAGAGTGTGAGAGAAATAGCCATCTAAAATCTTAGCCTGAATTGCAAAGTCTGACACCAGTCCAGCTTGTAGATCTCATGCAAGGAGAAATCGAGCTTGAGTCTGAGCTTGGTCGGGGCACCAAAGCTACCTTTTGGATTTCTTTCCACAAGCTGGAGCTTCGGGACGCTGTCAAAGCGCAGCTGGATTTGAAGCCTCTTCCAAGCAGTCTCGAACCCGAGCCATCGATGAGGTTTCCACGGAAGGACACCAGAGGTAGTGGGCCAAAAGCTTCATTGGTGGCTAAGTCGGCTCCTGGAGCAAATCAATGGTCTGCAACAAACAATCCACTTCCGCATCTACCAGGAAATAATTCAAGCGTGCAGCTGGTTGATCGGAAAAAGATTTTATATTGGTGGTGGAAGACAAATGAGTCTTTAGAATATTATCTACAGTATAGTCTTGTGAGGTGTTCGCTAATGATTTAAATGCTAGTGCTGTAAACCAGACAATTGCTATTCGGTTGATCAAAAAGCTTGGCTTCTCCGTCACCGCAGTTTGGAACGGAAAAGAGGCTCTGGAGTATTTGCTTCAGCCAACCACTCCTGACCACCCGAAACCAGACATCATTCTCATGGACTGTCAAATGCCTGTACTTGATGGTTACCGTGCTACCCACTTCATCCATCATCATAGTCCCTTCTCTACTCTGCCAGATATCCGCGCTCTGCCTATTGTAGCAATGACAGCTTCAGCCATTCAAGGTGACAGAGAGAAGTGCGTACGAGCAGGCATGGACGATTACCTTGCCAAACCGGTCAAGGGCCCAATTCTCGAGGATATGCTACTCAGATGGGCGCTTGAAGGAAAACGAGCGAACCGCCCTCTCGAGTTTCCTAACGCGCATGCACATAGCTCAGACCACGACAGCATCTGCGATCGCCCTTCATCTGCCTCGGTGAGCGATCCGTCTGATTCCACAACATCCCAAACATCCCCTGATCCAAAGGAGCAAGTTATACCTACTACCGTCCAATCCTCCAAGGTAACCATGAAACCTGCTAGCTGCAAAGGCTTCCAGCGAGATGACTCGGCAGAGCAGGCAAGTCATCTACGGAACGACAAGTTGCTAGCAGTCAGTGAACCCAATCCTCGGAATCTTCACATCTCCCTGCCTTACCAAAGCCACTTATGCGGCCCGATCCACCGTCTACTCCGCTAACATTGGAGAACATGGCTCGTCTCAATCGCGAACGCAAGATTAATCCATTCAAGTTTACCTTTGCCTGTGCCAGTGAAACTGAAGACGTAGAAAGTATGGCCACAGGAAATCGAGAACCTTCGCTGCAAGAAATGGGCGATTCTCCGAGCGATAGTCCTGTGGCCCTAGTGAGGGAAGATTCATTGCGGGTGTTCGTTGGGGTCCGATTAGCAAGGAATGAGAGTTCTTCAAGTCAAGCTACCATTACGCCTGGCGTGCCCTTGGACGGTCATAAGGATTGATGCTTGTGCTTTGTCGTAGCATGTTGGCACAACGCGTTTTTTCTCCATGTCTGTGTGGGATGGAGTGTCATGAGGAGGTGGGACCTATAGATGTCGCATCGTATTGTGAACCCCTTTATGGAGTACAGACTGCCCCCGAACTGAAGCATGTCCCGCTCTACTCGTTACTCGGTATCAATTTTGCAGCTAACTCCACATCCACTGGCTCACCAGGTCAGGTGCAAATCGTCACGCACGGTAAGCGAAATGCACTCCAACTTGACCGTCTTCTGGGTAGCCAATCATATACAATCAATGTCTGTTGACTAATGCGGAAGAGAGTATCCGAAGTATTACCTTGCCTCGGCTTCCGCTGGTCGCCACTACTGTTCTCGACCACAAACATCCCCACAAAGAGATCCAAATGCCTCCTTCTTTTCAAAGTATCTCACCTTCTTTCCCTGTCCCCATTCCCCTCTAGAACCCCCCATCTTTTGAAATTTCATCATTCTTTATGGCACCTAGAGTAATCGTGGTTGGAGGAGGCCGTAAGTAACGCTCCGTCTCTCCGCACACCCAGGACTGATCAATACACAGTGTCTGGCCTGAGTGCTGCCCACACTGTCTACCTTGCAGGCGGTAACGTATTGCTCCTTGACAAGAACAGTATGTGGATAGCCCCTGAGCTTTGAACTCACATTGACTCGAACTCTATCAGACTTCTTCGGTGGAAACTCAACAAAGGCAACCTCGGGTATCAACGCTGCTTTGACACGAACACAAGTTGATGCGAAGATTCAAGATAGCGTTAAGCAATTTTACGACGACACACTGAAATCAGCAAGAGACAAGGCACGGCCAGATTTGATCAAGGTCCTGACCTACCAGTCTGCTTCAGCTGTGGAGTGGCTGCAAGATGTTTTCAACTTGGACCTGACTCTGGTCTCGCGGTTGGGGTATGTTATTGCTTTTCTACTTTTGCTACGGCATTGCTGATATATATCCTAGAGGTCACTCTCAACCTCGAACCCACAGGGGCCACGATGCCAAATTCCCCGGTATGGCCATCACATACGCATTGATGCAACGCCTGGAGGAATTGGTCGAGAGCGATCCAGAGCGGGTTCAGATCATCAAGAAGGCCCACGTCACCAAAGTCAACAAGGAGGGCAACAAAGTTACCGGTGTTACGTACAAGTTCAACAGTGAAGAGTCCTCCATCGATGGCGTTGTGGTCCTGGCCACTGGAGGCTATGCTGCCGATTTCGGTGATACTTCTTTATTGAAGAAGCATAGGCCCGATACCTTTAACTTGTCTACCACAAACGGCACTCATGCTACTGGTGATGGCCTGAAGATGTTGATGCAGATCGGTGCTAACGGCATCGATCTTGACAAAGTCCAGGTACATCCTACTGGCTTGGTAGATCCGAAGGATCCTGGTTCCAAGTGGAAATTCTTGGCTGCTGAAGGTAATGAGCCCTATCCCGTGCAAGAAATCCTGATCCCTGCTAACCGAACAATAGCTTTACGTGGCGAGGGTGGTCTTCTACTCAATAGCGAAGGTCAACGATTTTCAGATGAGCTCGGTCATCGTGACTACGTCTCGGGCGAGATGTGGAAGCAAAAGGAAGCCAAGAAGTGGCCCATTCGTCTTGTACTCAACTCAAAAGCCTCGAACGTCCTCGATTTCCACACTCGCCACTACTCAGGCAGAGGTCTAATGAAGAAGATGAGCGGCAAGCAACTAGCCAAGGGAATTGGCTGTTCTGAGGATGCTCTTCAGAAAACCTTCACTGATTACAACGCAATCGCCGGTGGCAAGAAGAAGGACCCATTTGGCAAGAAATTCTTCCACAACCTGCCATTCGATATCAACGACAACTTCCACGTCGCCGTCATGGAACCAGTGCTGCACTTCACAATGGGTGGTATCGAAATCAATGACAAGGCTGAAGTTCTCAATTCCGAAGGCAAGCCATTCGAGAGCCTCTACGCCTGTGGTGAATTAGCAGGTGGTGTCCACGGAGCCAATCGTCTTGGTGGCTCTTCTCTCCTTGGCTGCGTTGTCTACGGCCGTGTTGCAGGCAGTAGCGCAAGTCAGTACCTATTCCAAAAAGTCATCACAGGCGGTATTTCCACTGCCTCTCAAAGACTGGGCCAAATTTCTCTGCACATCGACCCCGCTACTCCCGGCAAGATCTCCGTGGAGTGGGTTGATGGTACTTCCGCATCTGGCTCAAGCTCCGTCGGTGGCCAGAAGCAAGCACAACAATCACAACAGTCTGCTGCACCTGTCATGAAGGGTGAAAAGGCTGACAGCAGCGACCCCGGCAAAGTGAGCAAGCCAAATGACCCAGCCGAATTCAAGGTTCCAGATAAGGAGTACTCATTGGATGAGGTGGCCAAGCATAACAAGAAGGATGATCTGTGGATTGCAGTGAAGGGTATAGTTCTTGACGTGACAAACTGGCTGGACGAACACCCTGGAGGACCACAGGCTCTGTTCAGTCATATGGGCAGGGATGCTTCAGAAGGTTCGCGAATGACCTACTCCCGCTTTAAGTTGGACACATGCTGACCCTGTCTACCAGAGTTTGAGATGCTACACGACGATGAAGTTATTCCCAAGTATGCCGCCAACATTGTGATTGGACGTGTTAAGGGTCAGGAGGTTACGTTGCAGATATAGATACTAAGTAACAGAGCGTGCGAAGACAAACATATATTGGTGGATGCCTTGGACAATTTTTGATGGCATTGGAATGCTTGACGTGTATTGATAGCAAGAAGCAAGCAATGAAGCCCCTGATCTTGAATTACACCCAGGTTTCTAGAAACCTGTAACGCGTTGAAAGCCAATTGAGCCCACAGTATTGTGTTTATTGTTGTCAATGATGAATTTCGTTAGCAAAGCAGCTATCAAAGCCTCCCTAGCCGTGGTCTTCTAGCTCTTACTCACAGATCCACTCC
>QKZZ01002039.1:0-21629 GCA_003521265.1 Cetradonia linearis
CCATCAAAGTTTTCCGCACACGACGACTTAGTCGAACCGCCGCCTCTGCTCGAATTAATCGTTAATCTAGCTATTACTCATAAATCCGCTCGAAATGAGGTTCAGGTTGAGTTTTTGTATGCGCCTACGGATAAGACAATGCAGTTGGGTGCGGAGATGGTGGGGGATATTACGGAGAGGTTGAAGGTTGCTGCGTAAAGAAGAACCATGAATGTGGCTATGGCCCAGCCCCAAACATCAACTACCGTCATAGCACCTCGCTATCGCTTTCCAACACCTTCGCTACCTCAGACCATATGGAGGACTCGTCATCGCCAGCTACAAAACGTCTACAAACGTTACCAACAACCATCGTCGCATACAAAAGATGATACATCAACTTCGTAGCCACATCGTAGGAAGAAGGAGTAGCTATTCAACGTACGGTGGTCTGTATGTTAGAGCAAATAGTTGGCTTTATAATCAGCATATAACAGGCTAATTCATCAAACATATACCATATTAATTGAACGGTACATAAAGTTTTCACTACTATGAACTACCTTATGTATGTAGGTATCCACTCCATGAGCGTAACAGGGTTTCGCGATAGCGGGTCAGCAATTGTGAGCTTCAAGAACCATTACTACTTAAATTGTCAGTTCCAATAGTCATAGAAACGCGCTAAGATTGACCTTCCTAGTAATAATCCCATAACTTAGCAACAATTATATGTACCGCACTGCTCTTACCTCCAAAATCATAGTTTCAAACAATAGTTCTGCCAACAAACATCCTTCCATCACACTGTCAAAATGCTATGGAATTATTGTAAATTCAAAATAAATAACCCGAAAAGAGCATTTCATGACTACCTGAACAATGCAACCAGCGAATCTTTACCAGCTCAGGGTTGCAAAACGGAAAGAGCTTAGCACTACCCAATGCCCATGATGACACTAAGATGCTCCTTTCAAGTTCACCTATTTCATAGGCAATCATGCAGCGAGGGCGGGCGCCCCAGTCAGGAACATTCGTGGACAACTATTACAGTAGTCATCAATCAGGGAAGACTGCATACGCTGCAGATGGACTTCGAATCGGATAAAGTTACCATGAAGAAAAGGGAATGCAATCAATTGTTTATTTCATCTTTTTTATTCCGAAATTCATTTTTTTAATATCCATGATTTGGCATGTATGGATCATACGCACATATTTCCCAAGTTCCTAAGCGCCATCGCTAAAGTTTTCCCCAGTCCAGATTCAAGGCATATGCTGACCTCTGGTTGTGAATAGTAGCACGCCTCCTACGCCTCTACCCGCGAGTGATTTTCTCATTCACCCAAATCAAAATTTTCAAGCTCATTTCACCGCTTTCCTGGCACCGCCTTCTTCTTTGCTTCCTCCAGTTTATCTGGCGCCCAAGCCTTCAACCACTCATCGCTCGTTTCGCTAGGATCCCGTTTCTTGCCTTTCCCTCCATTCTCTTCCTCTTCATCCTTGCCAAATGCACTCTCCCAATCCATGTCCATAATATCAGGTATCTCCAGGCTCTCCATGTCAGTAGGCAGGCTTTCATCAAACCAGTCCGCCATCACCCAGTCTTGGTCTTCGGTAGCAACCAGCTTGATACCCAGCTCATCATTGGCACCGATGTCGCTCTTGTGCGGACTGTTTTTCTCACCAGAGCCACTCGAAGGACTTGTCGGAGGAGTTACCGGATTCCGTTCAAACCAGTCTTTGACAACGTCCATAGGAACTTGACGATTGAGGTCTACGAGTTCACTAAAGACTTCTTTGAACCATTCGCGTTTAACGTGACTATTAGCCCACGGGTCTGGACCGACTGTTGCAGGCAACTTTACTTCTATTGGCGCACTTGTCCCTGCGTCCGTTGCTTCTTTACTAACCGACTTGGTCTCGGACGCCGGGGTCTTGGCGTTGGCTGCAGCCTGAGGCGTCTTGAGCAGGTTGGACGATGGGGATGGTCCTGTCTGTGTAGGATTCCGGCTCATCGGAGTTGCAACTTCCTGCTTGAAGCCTTGAGAAGAAATTGTTGTCTTCAACGCTACACTTTGTAGCATTACGTTCTCACTCTTCGATTCTTGTGCCATGGGTTTGACCTTTCCGTTTTTGTCAAGGTTCAAGGCTATCTGAAGGCTCTCAATGGCATATCTAGCAGCATCAAGCGGATCCTTAATGTTGTGTGTGGGATCATGAGCTTCAGAAGCATGCTTTTCAAAGTCCTCCTTACTATGGAATCCTGCTGCACCATTCTGGCAGTCTGATACAGGGCACTTGAACACAGTCGACGCTGCTGGCGTTCGCCGCGCTTCAGGAGATTCGGTCTTTGGGCCAGGTGACGATTTGACTGCAGACATTGCTTGCGTTTGAGCAGGTGTCGCTGGACTCACGGCGTTAGGCCTTCTCTTCTTATTTGCCGGTAAGACCAATTTCTCTTGAGTGAGCTCATTCTTCGCATAGACAGGAATACCCTGAGGAGATTGTGCTCCGAAAGGAAAAGGCGCGTGGGATGTTGTTGGCGCAGCAGGCGCCCGATTGCTGTTGTCAGCATGGCTTTTTTGGACAGACCGCGCTCTTTGGAGATTGAGCGCTTTTTGCTGTTGCTGAAGGTTGGCAGCATTCAATTGTTGTGGTTGTTGATTCTGTACTTGACTGCCTGCTGTCTTGGCCATGATATGGAGATAATCGTGCACTTTGGCTTCACTTTGTTTCAGTTCTTCTAAAGTCATGGTAAAATTATCAACTGGCATGTTGAAATTTGCATTTTGAATTTGTTGAAGTAGAACGTGCCGCTAGTGGCTGTCAGTATACAATTAGTTTGTTGGACGAGGAAGGACTTACAATACGAAGTAACTCCTTCGTGCGATTCTCGTCGTTCGACATATTCAGGAAAGTAGGAAGAGATATTTCGACATTTTTCATCATTGGAGCCATCTTCTCAGTCAGTCTCTCGACCATTTGTTTCCTGGTCTTCGGACTCATCGGCACCTCAGGGCGTTTAGGCGTGGTTTGGGCTATTTCTCGCATCAATTGGCCAAACCGACCATCCCTTCCGGCAGCGAGCCCATTGCCATTTTTACTGGTACTGTTGACGACCATTTGGTTATGGGGGATTTGCCCGCTTGCCTGTGCAGCTTTCGCGCGTTGAGCGGCTTGGACTGCTTGCATTTGAAGATGTCTCTGTAGCTGCACTTTTTGCTCGGGTGTCATCCTTGCGATCTGTTCCTGAGTCAATTTGCCAAGCATCGTGACAGGCGCTTGGTTAACTTTGATATTTGGGGGCCGTCCCTGTTGCTGTGTGAGTTTAGGGTTAGGGACTTCGATTACGTCCTCGCTACTATTACGCTTCAAACCCTTTTGGTTTGTTTTCGGCACATCTGATTGACCGCTATTCCATACAAGTCCTGCGGCTGGTTTGGGTGGTTGTGCGTTCTGTCTAGGCTGTTGTGGCACCTGGCTTCTCGGCTGGCCTGGCTGAGGCACTTGAGCTTGAGCTTGAGCTTGTTGCGCCTGCTGCAATTGACCTGGCTGATTGGGTGCCCCTGGAAATTGGTTTCTTTGCGGATCCATATTGGGGCCCCGTTGCAAAGCATTACGCTGCTGGTGTTGCTGTTCCTGCGCCCTGATGAACTGCTGCGCTTGAGGCGTTTTCAAGAATTCCTGTTGTTTCTGCCTCATTATTATTTGATGAAGCTGATCATCGCGAAGTTCTTTCATGTGCGGTGGGAGTGTAGCCCTTATTGCCTGAATATCTTGTGTGGTAGGCTCTGGTACAGGAAATCTGAATGCAGATGATCTAGGATCTGTAGGGCCTTGCACCGGTTGATCGTACTGTTGGGGCATCATCTGCCCTACAGGAGCGGTACCAGTGCTGCCTTCCGGCTGTGATTGGTTTTGCTGGAGTCTTCTCTGGTTCATCATGTTGACATGTATCTGAAATTGGATACTTTGGAGGCCTAAAACTTTCGTCAAGCTTCCAGGGGGCAACTCACGCTCGTTCCGTTGAACATGTTCCTTTAGCTGACGCCATGTTCTTATCTCATCCGGCAAATTGCCAAGATCTCTGCTTCTATTGATAATATTTTGTGGAAATTGTAGAGGATCCATTTGACTGATTTGCATAGTGTTTAACCTTATAGGCACTAGTTTCGGCCCTATATTTTGGACACTATTCGATAGCATCTGCTGCTGGTTTCCCTGGGATTGAATACTAAAAGTAGCTGTGGGGTTCACTGGTGGTTGGGAAGTGGCGGGATTCCCAATAGGCGCTTTAACCTGGCTAGCTGGCATACCAGCTGGACCACTTTGTTGACCGGATTGAAGAAGAGATTCGGCATTTGCGACCACCTTAGTGTCCGCCATTTGCTTCATGCGTTGCTGCTGTTGTTTCTTTTGCATCATCATCATCCATTGTTTTCGTTCCTCTTCATTCATACTCATCAGCTTGGCCCTTATTTCCGGCGGAAACCCCTTGGCTTGCCCTTGAAGAGTTGGGTTTGCTGGTGGTCTTTGTGGTCCCGAATTTGGCTGAGCACTAGGAACTGTAGCTTGGGCCCCGTTAGGAACATTTCGCTGGTTGTTCGAGGTTGGCTGGGCCGGCCTTTGCGTTGGATCGGCTTGTGCCTGGCCTTTGGGATCGAGAGGCTGATTGAGAGTGGGCATATTATGATTTTGTTGAGGAGTCCGTTGTACGCGGTTGTTGCTGAGACCACCCATTTGGCCTTGCAATTGCGTAGCCTGTCCTTGCACTCCAGTCAAATTTGGTGTTGATGGCTGCATTTGCGACAGAAGCTGCGAATCTTGTTGCTGGTTCTGCTGATTATTCCAGAAAGGCCGGTTTTGTGATGGAAAAACAGTCTGATTCGGCAATGGTCGATTTGAATTGAATTGACTTTGCCCTTGTGTAATAGGTGTTCCTCGAACTTGAGGCGGTGCTCCCTGAGGATTACTCATTGGAACCACCACTTGCCCTGCCTCTTGATGTCGAAGGGCATCTTGCTGTTGTCCTAAAAATTGGTCCATATTACCCAGAGGAAAGCCCGGTTCAGGATGTTGTGGTGCTGAAGTGGGCATGGCCTGTTGTCCTGGATTACGCATAGATACTTGGGGTGTAGGGCGACCTTGGTTTGCCATCACTGCGGTACCTGAGGGCGGAAAACCGTGGGCAGCTCGCCGTCTTCTCTCTCTCTCTTCCAGGAATCTCCTCGACGCTTGGTTACGGCACCAGGCTTGTACCGGGTTGATATTTTGTGCCAGCATATTTTGGAATTGCTGCGGCGCTATGAGATTCTGTACATTTTTCCTGTCATCAGGCCTCATACTCTGAAACATCTGGTTGGCAAGATGCATAATTTGCTGTTGCTCCTGGGGATTGAATTGTGCCTGACCCCGGTTCGGTGGCATCGACTGGGGCATGTTCTGTGGAGACTGCCCATTTCGTAGCGCTTGTTGCATATCCGGGCCAGATCCCATTCGTGCCATCTGTTGATTTTGGGGTGGATGCGGTTGCATGGGATTGGCTTGAGCTTGCTTGGACTGAAGTGGTTGTTGCATCCCAAAGCCTTGTGGCATTTGATTCTGAGCCGCGATGCGATGCGCCATCATCTGCTGCTGGTTGGGCATCATCTGAGCCGCTTGAGCGTTTTGAATTTGCTGCTCCTGGATTACTGCCTGTTGCTGGCGAGTGCGTTTGATGTCTTCAAGTTTTTGACCAATGGCAGCGAAGTACGATTCCTTTCCCATATTTTAGTCCTGTTATACGGATATAGTGGGAAAAACCCTTACGCGGTCCGGTGCTTTCTGCAATTCTCCCAACTCATACTGTAACGCTACTTGTGCAGCATTTTGATGAGGCATATCAGGCTTAACAAGCATTAATGCTGACACCCTGCGCTTCGTGTCAGTTCAGCTATACCTCAGCCATTTTATCTAAGCTCAGGGCACGTACATTTGGTGTATATACGCTTGGCGATGTTGCGGAACGATCGTGGTCTGCCATCCTATCGGAATTTGGTGCTGTTGAGCTTGCAAGATCTGGAATATATATTGTCGGATGTCCGTGGATGCTCCGCCATTCCTCTGCATACCAGCAGGAGGCTGGTTACCCTGAGGCCGAGGAGCCATATTCTGGAAGTTGGCGGGATGATTATTCATGGTGTAGGCACGGAGCGGACTTTGTTAAAGCCCAAATGATCCCGCTGTTTAGGAGGGGCAAGGTGTAAAGCAGCTGTAACCTGGTGCACACGGATCTCACAACCATTCACTAGACACCATGCGCTGACAAGTTGACGAAGCTTATAAGGCCAAGAGCGGTGGTATGGCCAAGGATTCTCCAGTACTCCTTCACAAGACTTTATTGCATTTCCGTGACGATCACGATGTACAACCGGTACCGTGGCTTGTCGCGAGCTTTAATTTTCAGCCCCTTGACCATGCGGTTCTAGGTGTTGGCTGCTGTAAAAAAGTCCTGTGGCTCGTCGACGTACAGTGGAGAGGAGAAGGTCGTCTGGAGGAACGCCGTGTAGTGCAGATTCAAGGCAAGAGAAGCCTCGTCTTGTCAGACCTATGACCGCGAGGTCTGCTTTGAGCGGTGTGCCAGCAAAGCAAGTACAGCCCCTCGCTGACAGATAATGGCGAGAGAAACTATAGCCTTACGGGTGTTGGAGCGAATGCCAGAGGTTCGGACAGACGGTATGAAGAGACGAGTGACCTGTTTTCCTGCTGAAAGAGCGGTGTTGGAGAAAGGCAGGAACCCTGTTGCATGTGACACAGCTATAGTTAGGGGAAGATTCGTTGTCAGCTAGGTATAAGCAGTAGTACTAGCAGGTGGGCTTAGAGAGGCGAGACCAATCGGAAATGGGCCAGGACTTCCCTTCACTGGTTGCCTATAAGTGAACGTGAAGAAGCAAGCAGCAGTAGTCATGACAATGAAAATGACATTGAACAGGCAAAGGAAGGGAAATGGGGAGGGGTTTCCGGATAGCTTCAATGAGTAGAGGGAGCGTGATTGTCGCTGATGGAGTCTAGAAGTGGGGGAGTAGTAAATAGGTAAGGAGGTAGGGAAGGTAGTGATTAGGACAAGGTGCCTGGCAGTAGAGTGACCCTACTAATGAATGAGGCGCTGGCGATCCTTATCCGGCCCGCCTATTCGCTCCACATCCAAGCACAACTCTATATATGCCACAGTAAGTATGCCGCCCGAATTTTTTGGCAGCTACTTCTAGTTGATTTAATCTGCAGGGCTTTCATCACACCTACGCCTACTAACAGCCATGAGAGGGTCCTTCATACGCAAAAAATGATCCCTCTTTACCGCTTCTGTCGCGGTATTCTCAGCAAACCGAGGGAAGGATCAAGCCACCAAGAGACAAGCATTAACATACTCCAAGCACTACTCTACTGTGGTACATACTACTAACTATCACACTGGCGCCAAAAGGCTTGAAATCACTCGCACTCCGGTACACACCCCACCTTTGAATCATCTTAGCCAGAATCCTCCTTCCGTCACGATGAAGTCGTCGATAGGATCCGATGCCTTTGCCTTACTGGCTTTGGCCTTCATCTCCGTCTTCGTTCTACTGCTTCTGCGCCGTTTTCTGCCTCTTCGTAATACTCCGGCCTACCTTGTCGTCCCTATCTTTCTAGCCCTCGCTCTTCCTATCAGTATCATCCTTCTCGTTCCCATAGATCTTGCATCCAGCTCAAGGATCGATGACGAGGCTTCGAGAGGCATATGGCTGCCCGATGGGGTTCTGCTGGTGGTATGGCGGATCACCTACTGGCTGACTTTCGGCCTTACTTGGTATTTGCGCAAGCGTACTCTATTCCTGGGTGTTCCCTGCTAACTCATCAGGCTCATACTCCCTCTTCTCGGCGAGTATGTTGACTCAGGCTACCGAACGCCCAAAGACCGCATCCTATACTCTCTGAGATCGAATGGCCGCTATCAGCTTATCATGTTAGCTTGCGCCGGAGCAGGAGGAATCTATGTCTTCCTCCAGAATGGGTTCAAAGGCGGCTCCGTCAAGTCTCTAGTTATGGCGTATGTTAGACTACACTGACATTGATGTGCTAGCTAACCAACGCAAAGGTTGGCATACTGCTGGGGCTTAGTCATGGCTATCTATCTCATGGGCCACGGTCTCGTCGCTGTTCCTCGACGATTGTTTCGCAATGTCAACAATGCCGACAGGTTGAAGAGAATACAAAGCCGAGCGCCTAAAGTCAACGATCGGCTGACCGACGCGATCATTGAGCTCGAAGAACTAGAAGCCCAGCTCACTCAGCTGAGAAAACGAAAGAATGCTGTATCGCGAGACCACGAGGAATGGATTGAGGATATATCGGATGCTTCGAAGTTACCCAATTCTCGTCTCCCATTTACTGCTAGCCACGGATCAAGCCCGCCTTTACCAGCCGTCATTACCAACCGGTATCTTGCAGAGCTAACAAGGAAGCTAGTTCGAGCTCGTCACAAGCGTGTCCGCTTCATTGACACTTGGGACCGTTTGATACAAGAAGCAGTAGATGTACAAGCTACAATAGATGCCAGTGCATCGAAAAAACTGGATTTCGGAAAGGCTTCACCACTCTCCTCATGGTTCGAGCGCCTCAGCATCCTCACGCCATATACCCGCTATTTCCTCTACTCGAAGGTGGTGCCTACGATCAGAATTATCCATGCCACTATTTTCTCCTTCGCCTCCATCTGCATCGTATGGTCCGAACTCGTCAAATACATCGCGCCAAAGCTCTCCATCATCAGCTTAACGATACTCTCACATAATCATCAAGACAAACCCCAGATAGGCTTTGTTGGCCAAGTCATTGCTTCTCTATGGTTTCTTTATATGTCCATAGCTGCACTCGCCAGTTTCGACGACGTTAAGATTTGGGGAAATCGAGCACTCGTTCGACGAAATACCTATGGCGAAAGTGCCACGTGGTATTCCGGGCAAATTGCCAAACTCACAGTACCATTAGCCTACAATTTTTTGACGTTCTTCCCCCGCGAGGTGCACAGGGAAACCACATTCTATCATTTCCTTGGCCGGCTCATTAACCTCACACCTCTTGGAGCAGGATTCGATTACTTCTTCCCAATCTTCATTCTTGTTCCTGTTTGTGCGACACTTTTTAATCTCTATGGACGAGCAAAGAGTATACTTGGCTTTGGTATACTCGAAGATGACGAAGAGGGTAACCCAACTGGTTTCGGCACTGGAGGATGGCGAAAAGGTCGTGACCTCATCGAGCGCGAAATACAAGGCACTTCACGCCTAAGTCTCTCTAGCCAACTGGACGGGCCATCATCCCCCCCACCATCTGGAATACGAAGCCCGATTGCACGTGGGTCCCAAGAGGTCCGCGCATCTAATGGTCCAAGTTCACGACCCAACATCCCACGACAAACCATATTTCAAGAGCGACAAACCCAAAGGCTAGCAGAAGCCACGGCAGCCGCCGAGGAAGAAGATAAAAGCTTCTTCCAAGGCTTCGCTCATAGGTTGAAGAACACGATCGACAGTGTGGAGAGGCCGGAATGGCTCAATGAACTAGGCAAGCGGCCGAAGTGGATGGGAGGCGTTGATGGTAACAGTGAAAGCAGTGGAAGAGCTGACTCTGGTAGAGGGATGGGCAGGTGGTTCGGTGGTAGACCTGCTGATGGACGGGTACGACTGTAACATTATATGAGTTGCTACATAGCGGATGGAGTTGGTAACTATGGGTTTTCTTGGTGACTTCGGAAGACTTATTCTTTTACAAGCATATACTATATATACCCTATAATTCAATTCCAGAATGAAACGACAAGTGAGCAACATGATCGATCTTAAGAACTTGAAAGAGCCCCAAAACAGAGAATGGCTAGGTTTAGGGCTGAAGGGGAATTTTCCAGTGAGGAAAGTGGACCGAGGCAGGCCATGTCCTGTGAGAGCAACAGCTATGCGAAATCCTTGTCAACGGCAGCTCCTAGACATTCAATGTTCAAGCTCGGACCGGTTACGCAAGAAGCTTCAATTTGCTTGCGTTGCCAGTACCGCTTAGGCATCCGCAGAGCTTCACATCCGACCATTCCCCATCGCTCGACAACGCCGCAGCAACGCTCACATTTTGCCTCTAGCCGCAATTTACGTCATGAACAAGCAATACTCAGCAATGACGGCACCCTTGATGAGGATGTGATCGTTCCTATCAGGAAATATGATCCATTTGCCTCTAGGTGGCAGGGTAATACTATCTTGAGACCATGTCCGGGAACCAAACATTCACCTAGAGGGAAGAAAGATACCCTTACATTCAATGCTTTAGGAGAGCCGGCAGAGGTCCTTGTTCTCGATGATGGAGGAGTTCCGCGTCCAAGCCGCTCAGACGACATTGAGCTTCGTATCAAGGGGCCTGCTAAGAATCTCAAGGAGAAGGCACTAAGCTCCTCTGACATGTTGGAAGAGATCGATGCAGAGCGAGGATTAGTCGATACGGATCAAGTGTTCGAGAATATTGAGATTGTCAAGGAATCATGGATGGCAAGGTTGAAGAACGATTCACGCCTCTGTTCTACTTCTGAATACGCAGAACTTGCCTCAGGGCTGGCTAACGGATTCACTACACGACAGCTGGCCGTATATCTAGCTAGACTAGGTGCGGGGAAACCAAAAGATCCATTGAACCTGCGGTGTGAATTCTCTAGCAGGATTTACGCCCGATCTGCGTGGATTCCAGGAACAACATTTCCCCACCGATCCAGAGCCCCGAGACTTGTAGAAGTCGGAAAAGCCAACAATTCGAGTACGCTTCTTATATCCGGAAGGACAGACACGCAGCTCTCGATCAAATCAAAGCTGGTGGAGAATATCGTACAACAATGTTGGCGATTCAGTGTCAGACAGGATGATTCCACAGAAGGTGAATTGGATATACGGACACAGGCAACAGCCTTGGATCTGATAATGAATCATAGTAAGGTTGCACCTCATGTTTCGTTCTGTGGACTCGAATAACCATAACGCAGAGCGCGGGATCCTGAAGCAAATCTCTGAGACTTATGGCGCAAAAATTGAAGCACTACCACAGGATCAAGTCATCCGATTAACATCAGACCATGACACTTGTCTTGACATACTAAAAATCATTACATTCATATTAGATAACATCCGTACTTCTGAAATCGAACTACCGATCCCTCTCAGAAGGCGTCTCAAGACGAGCTTATACGCAGAACCAGACACTAGCCTACTTAGGCAGGTCGAGCAATTGACAAATACGGTCATCAGAACAGAATCTGCTACAAAGGGGCAAGAATATGTAAGTGGAAAGCGAGATGGGCGTGTGTATTGCAAGCATTAATGCTACGATAGTTACATGTTTATTACCTTGGACCTGATGACGGTGACGTACAAGATGTGCGAAGACTCATCAGCCAGGTTGTGAGGCCCAAACCCACGGATGAAGGATGGCTTGACTGGTGCGGAACTCTCAAACCATCCGCGACCATACCAGTACCAGTCGATGTAGGCAGTGGATTATCATTAATACACAGAAACCGGCCATGGTTACGATGGTGCAGTCCTGACATGAGAGAGATAAGAGAGCACAATATAGAGCGCCGTAGACCGACTCTACGAGATCCTCTTTACAACAACACGCGGGCTATAGGTACTCTGAATAAGTTTTTTGCTTTGCCACAGCGACACCATGAACTGCTGCTAGAGGCGAATTCCTACTGGCAGTCGAACGTCGCACACTGGGATTCGGCGATGTTTGGTCAAGTAGTCTTTCCCATGGCAGCAGCGAAGGAATCGGCCGCAATCAAGGCTAAATGGAACGGTGTCCGAGGAACCCAGATTTCAGGCAAACTAGGCAGATTACCTCGCGAGTTCGTATCTTCTATCGCAGGTGTATTCCGTCTGCTACAACCTCTGGGATCAATAACGTCAAATCCCACGGCTGTAGAGTACTTGCAGATCCATCTTACGCCGTCGCTCCGAAGTAACAACCTACTAGTCCCAATAGAAGTCTTGCCTAATCTTGAAATTCGAATCACTCTTGATAATACCACCAAATCTACCTCAGTTGAATACGTTCGACTGCTCCACAGCAAGCACCTCGACATTATGCTACCTCTGAATACGGTAGATCTAAGGTTCGTGCGGAACTCGTGTGTCTACTGGCGAACGAAAGGAATATGTGATCCTCGAATTCAGCAGTTCATACAGGACAGCAATCTGGATGTATGGGGCACTGATCGTCTTAGGACACCAACAGAGCTGGCCTTCGAAATCCCTTGGCATGCCATGCGACCGCACGAAGCACTCTCGAAAATAGAAAAGCCTGACCCCATTCTGGCAGATTACACATTCAGCAGTCTCGAGCATCACAGCGGGCTTCACATGCCATTTTCCAAAATCGAAGAATGGTCCACTGTCACATACACGAGCATTGAAGCCGGCAAGTTGGGTGGCAGAAGAGATGAGCTCACCCTTACAAGCCCCCAAGGACACGGGACCACGCCGGCCAACGACGAAGGCTTAAACGCTACTACACAAACTACTATTGTCGATAAATCAAGTTCAGCATCTCCTATAGCCAAAGCGAACGCTCTGATCAGCGCCATCGAGAATCACCCTGGCTTCGTTGACAGTCTAGCCAAGGCCTTCTCATATGGTGCAAAGAAGGACCGAGCACGACAGGTGCGAAAGGCAAAAAGTGCGCTGGGAAGGACGCTTGAGGCTCGTCGCCTTACCCCATCGCGAATAAGGTCGTCGATATTGAAAGAAGTTAAAGCAGATCGTGCTGTGGAAGAAATTTCTACGCCAAAATAGGAAATGTGGTAGCCATCATGGTTCATTGGTTATACCCTGTAGATTTCGAACCTTGAACGTTTTCCATAGAATCACCTCTATCGCATAACGTAGTATACTACACACATATACACTATTCTCTACTTTCCACCGCAAAGCCCCGAGCAATCAGTTTGCGGATCAAGATTTCTACAAAATTCAGCATCATACCGCGTCCGTTCCCCTTCTAGTACCTTTACAAGGATTAGATGCACAGCAGTGGACAGACACCCCCAGCCAGGTCAGCATATCTCGCCGTGGTCACGATGACCGTTTGGTCTATCCCTCTACTTCCCGTCGAGAAAACACCACACATTCCCTTTATTCTGTGTTGGCCCGAAGCTGGACTAGGATCAAGCTTTCCATAGAGATGGATGACACGGAGAAGGGCGGTAGACAACCATAATCAGAAGAGTAATGGCCGGATTTTGACGAGTGGACTAAAATTTTATGAGTGAGTAAGAGCGGTGGTTTCGGGTCCCTCCTTCATATGTTCGTCCACATATTGAGATATAAACCCTATTCACTCACGCAGCCGAGGATTGGTTCAACAGCACAGAAGAATACTGCGGGTATATAGATATCTATCACTAAAGACAATCGCTGCTGTTGCGCTCGATCCACGGAACGACGGCAAGAAATGGCTACGCTCGCCGATTCGGTTGTGAATAAAAGGTATCAAAGCTATTGTATGTATAGCCGCAGAAACAAGATGTACAATGTGCCTCCCTTTACATAGAAAAGGTTTGTGTCCAGTAGTATGTCCATTCCGAGCTCTGCTCCTGTAGAACTCTGTTGTCCCCTGTAAATACGTCTGTTTCCCTCGCGAACTCCGAGATGCACTGTCGCTGTTTCCTTCCCCCCCAAGAATCTTACGAACACCGGTGCCGTCTGTATGCACCACCGGTTCCTCTTCCGCTGCCGGTAATGATATGAACACCGGTGCCGTCCGAATGCAACAAACCTTCCCGTCGTGTGGATATGATAGAAAACCGAGACCGCTTAAATGCACCTTCCCTCCTACTCCTTCCAGTGCAGAAGACGATCACCAATACCACCTTGTAGCCGTTTTTTACTTTTCTAATCTCACATCACAATACAACACCCACATCCTCCTTCCTTTTTATTACTATCTTCTCTGTCTTTCTCCTGCTCCCTCGCTAACCTCTCCTTCTCAAATGGATCTACCGCGTTCGAAGTGCCGCCTGGACTCAAAGGACTCTGCTCCTTCACTCTCGGTATAGTGCTATATCCCGCATGCTGCGACGCGTCCGTATTCAATGGGCTGGGCAAGGGTCTTTGATTTGGATTTCGTCCAGGTGTCGTCACTCCTAATGGCCATTCTGAACCTCGCTGTTCTTGCAACGACTTCTCATGTGCACCGCTTGATGATGGTTGTAATCCATTCACAGTGTGTTCAGCCAGGGGCTTGAATTCACGAGGCAATTGTGGAGACTCTCTGCCTTCGAGAGGCCGTTTCTCTGCTTCCTTTTGTGTGCGCTCCAATTCTTCTTGTTGTAATCTTTTGGCGTGCGTCGGTAGTATTTGTTGGTCTGGTGGTAGACGAGGATCCGGTTTGTACATTGTGGCCAGCCATGGAGCCTCGCCCTCTGGGCGATTAATCGCAGTTAGAGGCCGAGCTTCAAGGCCGGAGCGGGATTTGGGTCGAGGGACAGAGGATGTACGAGGTGAGTTTGCGGAAGTGGAGCGTGGTTTTTGTTGGGTATCTGGGGTTCGTATGGTGGAGGTTTTCCTGCCAGCGTTGGGTCTGTTATTGCTGCCAGTGCGAATTTTAGTTGGAGATCCTTCAGATCCAGGGCGCGAGGCTGAAATGGGCGTGTTGTACGATGCGTCTGCGTCATCGAGGAGAATCTGGCTACCCACACTGTTGCCGCGGCTGCGAGCTCTGCGGTAAGCTATGCCATTCTCCTCTCCAGTCCAATTGCCGCTCGCCCCCCTCTTTCGGGGAAGCGGCGTATCTCGTTCAATATGTTCTTGTGGTATGGGCATAGGGCTTGATCTGGGAAGCGGAATTCTTGAAGAGCTTTTCCGTAGATCTGGCTGTCGGTACACTGTGGAGTCTGGCGATTCCACGTAGCTATCTGCGGCAATCTCCTCTGGTGTCCGCAGGTCAAACTCGTGTATGTTTGTGTCCTCTCCTTCATCTTCTTGCCGTATTGGTGAACGCGTTCTTTGCTTCTTCCGCTCCTTCGCCACTGGCATGTCCACGTCCTCTGCAGGCATATCAGGCGCCTCCTTACGCTGTTCATGCTCCCGGCGCCCCTTTGATCTGCTAAGTGATCTTAATTGTTGTGGTGGCAACTTGATTCCCGCCTCTTTCATCTCATGACTTTCTATAATCGCCAATTTGTCTCTGTGTATCCATCTTGAGCGCTCCGGGTCCTCATCGTCCAAGTAGTACTCGTCATACGGCACTGGTCGGTCACTTCTATCCATGCTACTACCACCTACACTTTTCTCTGTAATACTCCGGGGATGGCCGTAAAGATCTATTAAGCTGTCGGCTTCACTGCCACTTCTGCTTTCATTAAATCCAGGTCGCGTGCCGTGTTTATAGGGTGAGAGATAAGAACGGTCGGTGTTCGCAGTCGACTTTGATTGGCTTTGTATAGCGCCTTGCGAACTCTTTTGCTCACTTCTGTCGGGGGTAGTTGGTCTGTTACGAAATTGAGAGGCGCCGTTGAATTGGGGTGGAGGGTGGAAGTTGAGCTTCTGTTGTAGGGGCTGGCTAGTCGGAGAGAATTCTTGTGAGGGGGCCGTCTGTCAACTAAGTCAGTATCCTCATTGATATCTGTGAAATAGACAGTCCAGCAAACCTCTTGATCTTTTGGCGAATTGAAGTCCCACTGAGTTGTCTCCCGGTCCTGTGTCCCGGGAGTGCTATACTCCCGACCACTTGAATATGTAGAGACAGCGGCCATTGCCTAGCCAGTCCAGACAATGTACGTGGCGCAACGGCAGGAGACTTTTTTGTATGCTTCCTTTTTCCAGTGCACTAAAATCCCAGGCGGGTTGACACATCGTGCGGAATCCGGTTCCGGGCTTGTGCAGATCCTACGAAAGTCGTTACAGGTTAGATTCCCGCGCGCAACGTCCACCAGTCCACTGGCTTGAGTCGACCGCAAAACCCGTCTTGTGGCTGGAAGGGGGTACACAGGTACCCTATTGCGCGCTCCAGCAAAATCTAGAGCAAGATTGATGTTGGCAGTATGCGAATCATCGTTAAGGAAGGTCTATGGTAGCTTTGTACAGTAGGTATGTTATTGTTGTTGTTGTACTCATTTTATCGTGCTTGCTGAGCCAGAAGCAATAAAGCACTCCAGGATAAACTAATGTACATGTGACTTCCTTATATTAAAGGTTAAAGGGACAGGTTCCTAGCCATTCAGTTGATGCCCCCATAAAGATGTAAAATCTCATCCGTAAGAACCTTAATACCAGCTATAAAGATATTCAGTAAAGGTAATTATCAGGAATTATGCCTAATAACACCCTAAATTACTTTTAAGTATAATATTATCTTCAGCTTTACAGAGGAGCTGTCCCCCAAGGCTCAGTGTGTAGGCCTAAGGCTTCCTTTTTAAGGACCTCTTGGCTCTCCTAACAAGTAGAAGGTTCGTAGCCAGCACCATGTACAGGTGGATCCCACGCTGGCCGTACAGTGGGTATGGCGAAGGAGTATCTCGTATGTCAACTGCAGAGGCGTCTTCTAGCCATTTGCTTTGAGCCAATCAGGGGTCACCGGGTTTGGCAGTTTTTTGGCCTCCAGCCTTATCCATTGACCACCGCAATACAAATGACGTTGCATGGGATGAAGTACGGCTCTACTGCTATTGTAATGATAGCAATCTCTATGTTTTGAATTCTTAAAAAAGTGATTATTCTATGATATTAGTGCGTTCTGCACTTACGATATTATCACAGCGTGTCCAGTGGGCAACAACATTTTCAGCCAATGTGAATTGCCTTGTAAACATGCAAATAAAGGTTTTCCCACCAACAAGCACATCTCTCCTCCCACTGTGCTCTTGTACCTCGCCCACCCATAGAAAGGCCGGCGGGTTTCCATTGGCTATTATAGCAATTACAATACCGTAGAGGCTATCCTTACTTCTATAGCCCAGGGCGAGTCGATTGGGTAGGGTAAGCGATCTCAATCCCTGAATACCAGCTGGGAGCTGAGAGGGTCCCCGAGCCTCATTTATCAAGACAGTGCAGGTTCAACAAAGAAGTTCCAAGGGTCGAGTGCAGAGCCCACATTGTATGAAGTCTTCCCGTGCAAGACCATTTGAGACCTCTTATACCCCTTTGTGAGAGATAGTATTTGGAGCTTCAGAACGTCCGTTATCCTCCAAGCAAACCGCCTCTTTGCAAGCTCCAGTAGAGTATGCAGTCTGCATGCACGTAGGGGATAGAGGATTCCAGAGATAATTAATTTCAACGAGCTAGGCTACTCAGACTCTGATCTGCCGTCCCATAGTGATGACAATCGCCAAGCGTTCACAGGACCGCATGATGGCATTAGATAAAGACAAAGCTCAATCCGAGACATTGCTATAGCAGCTGGGTACCAGTGCAGGATTCAATGGTTGCCTATGAAGTGAAAGCAATAACGACGTCAGAATCCTAGAAAGCATTGGGTCGAGATCATGCATGTGATGATGTTGATGCTCGGTAGTCAACTGGAAGATTATCTGACGATGGTCCAGACAAAAGACAAAAAGCCTCGCGGTAATTGATAGACCAATGAGAGTTCATTATAGTCTCTTACTTGGTAGACGGGCACCCAGACAGTGTCGTTCTTGTTCATTTGCCAGTATCCCCGAGGAGCTTCTCTTTTCAAGTGCTGCGTATGAGTTCCAATATTGTTGCAGACGAAGAATAGTGTTTCTTTGACGAGGGTGTTTCGTTCTCAAGGCACTTTATGACCGGTGGAAGCGCAAAGACGCTCCGAGGCATCAGTTGGAGGCGTTCTTGGGTTTTGCGGGGCCGGTGCCTCCAGGGGTGATGAGTGAGGAGTAATCCAGCGGGTGATTGGTCAGGATCGAATGAAAAAGCAACATGGGAGGCAAGGGAGAGTGGCTTCTGGAGGGTGAAGCTGTGTGACCATGGTGCAAGTAATAACATGCCTAACTCCCTAATCTGGCCCGCCCGCCCCCCCGGACCCCTTCCCCTTTAGGCAGGGCCAAGCCTCTAACAGGTGCTAGAACCAACTTAGGGACCCTTAATAGAAAGGCGAGAGGCGCCCCTGGAATGGAGAAACAGCGAGCGGTCACGTCCATGCTCTAGTTCTACGCCGGCAACACCTTTGAAATTCTCCCCTGTCAGCTTGTTCTTATTTATTCATCCTAGATACCGTCATTGCTTTACCTACAGCATCATAATCAGCATTCGTCCATGTGTCCACGTCACATTGCTTCACACTGGTGACACCGCATTCAGGTTTGCCACTGCGGACAGTCCTGCTTCGTCCGCTTCCGACACCGCTTACTGTAACCAAATTCAGTGCATTGAGCACCCCCCTGAGGCCCCCAGAAAATCCTACTACATCATACAACATCGCGACGTCAGGAAAATACCCCTGCATTGAACACAAGTCCTTCTTGGAAAGTCCCAGTGGAAGCATAGCACAAGGTGTCAAGGGATAGGAAAGCAAAAAGATATCGCAAGAATGTCGCTTGTACAATCACTGCAAGGCCAAGCTGCAGGTATGTTTTCTTTAGCATCAGATAAGCGCTCAGACGCAACCACGTCGCACAGCATAAATTCCTAGCTGCCTCTGAATTGTCAACACATCCCCCGTTCCAGCGTTTCAACTCTCTACTAGACACGTCGCGACATGGGGCGTCTGAAACGCTCCCCAGCCTCAACCACCCTCCGCGTACCTGCTAACGTGTACCTTGCTCCAGATTCACAGAGACAAACGTCTCCTGGACTCACTGCGAATTTGCCCTCGAATAACCCTTTTCGCAATCCTGATGCGTCACCCGCAAACAGTCTATCCTCACCCATCAATACCACATTCAACCAGATTCCGAGTACAGCACCTGACAGACCAGTGTCTCGCAATCCCTTCCTTGATCAGACAGAGAAGAAAAACTCGACCACTGTGCAAGTGAGGTCGGCTTCCCCAGAAAAAGGCTCATCTAGTATGGCTAGGGGAGGATCACCACCAAAGGGTTTGTTGACTGGACACGCTGCAGAGCTATTCGTGGGTTCAGCCATTCGAACGCCTGTCGAGGGGTTTGATACTGATTCGACTCTTTAGGACAATCTTTCTTTCAGCGACGGTCCCTTGAACCCTACAAATGGTACACCGCAGGGCCTACCTCCACCATATACGACTCGCCCACCACGATCAGAGAATTTGCCACCTAGATCTCGAAATCTGATACCCGGCCATCAACCGTCGCGATCACAGGAGGACCCCAGCCACCGACCACGCATTGGAAAGCCTCAAGGGCCTGAACTTGACATCTTTGCCGACCCAGTATCGCCTGAGAAGGGAGGACCTCGTCTACGGCCCAGGCGCAATTCTGATTCTTCTATCAACAGCAGAATAATGAGTCCAGAAGACGAGCGAAGGAAAAGGGAACGTCATCGACGGGAGCGAGAAGCCAGGCATAGAGGCGGTAAAGAGGGAAGACCTGGAACTTCGTCAAGGCCTAAGAAGTCAAACAAACAGCTTGACCTCATTGATTCCCTGGATGTGACTAGCATATATGGCACTGGCTGTGAGTGGTCCGCCAGCTGCTCATGTATGATTTGGTACTGATGCTTTTTCTAGTATTCCACCATGACGGGCCCTTTGATGCTTGCAACCCTCATCGTAACCGTAAGGGCTCACAACGGGCACCAATGCAAGCATTTGCCAAAGATTCCCTGAACAACACCTTGGGAGGCTCCGGCCCTCTTAACAAGGAAATCAATTTTGCACAGTTTCATGGTCGAGGCGCCGAAGGCTTCACCGATTTTTCAACTTCAGGTGCCAAACCACCGCCAGAACCTTTCAATTACGAGCCTCCAGCAAGAAACTACAATGGGCTTAGGGCCAGCGTCGACAGGACCTCGAGCTTCGTTCCCACTAACCGGGTCGATAAAATACATGGCGAGGAAAGCATGGGCCTTGGAACGACCACCCATCTAGAAGGGGCTCCTGCCGCTCGAACAGTCATTCAGCGTCGGGAGTCTGATAATGATCAAATTCTAGGCACAGCAAATGGTGGTGGTCTTGTTAGGAAACGAAGTTTGGCGCAGAAAATCCGCGGAATCAGCAATGCCAGTCGCGGAGCTCCTTTCGCACCATCTGGGAGGGTTACAAGCCCGGAGGGCATCTGCGATAAACCAAAGACCCCACCAACCCCAGGAGCTGCACAAAGTGGGGGTGGCATGCCGAAGATTAAAGAGAAGGAGATGAATCCTTTCTTCAACGACTACGATGACGATTACGAGAAGAAGGGTCAAAAAATCCAGATTGCAGGGCAACGAAACCGAAATGGTAGCATAGGTGAGGGAGAAGAACAATTCAGCGCTCGTACCCGAGCCATGAGCAGTCCTAAGCGTGCTCCTACCGGCAACGCACTGGAGAGAAGAACAACCAACGATGGTACTGTTACCGGGCATTCAGAGAGCAGTGGAGGTGGAGGCTTCTTAAGCCGTGTCAAGAGCTTGAAAGGGGGAAAGAGGTTGAGACCGGAGAGGAAAGTCGAAGTCTGAGAGGAAAGAAAGACGAGGCCGGCAAAATTCCATGGCAGGCCTTGAAATTATGTAAATTTTTCGAAAAGGGCACACAGGCACCGCTGTCGATTAGCTTGGGTATTGTTGTGGAGACTGAGACGGTTATACGAGTTGAACACATGAGCTGCGCTTTGCGAAAGCTAAATTATTATGGTCTTTGCTATAATGATACCAGGATATGATAGATTGGGAAAACACCTTGCGCACTGCTACTGCGAATTCTGCGAATTGAATAAGTCTTGAGTCTCTTCCAATGCTTGCTCTAGTGTCCTAGAACAATATAATCCATCCTTCTCCCGACATCTGTTCCCCTGCCTGAGTCTTCTCTACCTCTATCGCCTCACTTACTCGTAGTCCTTAGAGTTGTAGAAGACTCTATTGCCAGACCCAATAACCATTTTCTTCCTCGGTTCACCCATGAATTCGTAATCAAGCTCAGTCTTGTACCTCTGGTGGCTTCCCAACCGGTTGTATCATTTTCTGTAGACAATTCCAAGTCAGCCTGACACCTACATGAGTACGAGACCGCCGCGTTCCCCTTCCCTAACGCCCCTTATTCTCGTCGGACCTATATGCTTCGAAGACAACTCATCTTCCACGTACCTCGATCATCATACTCCTAACCTTCTCTCTACACTCACCCATCCCCAAAGCCATATAAGCCAGTAACGGCGGATGTCCAATATAAGAAGCGTAGCTATCACGGTGAATATTGGAGGTCCATTCGAATTTTGTGGTGTCGGCGTGGCCGGTGCCTACGTAGCGGGATTGAAGCTGCTCGAGCTGTTGTTGGGTGCGGAGTTTGTCTGCCTGTGGGGATAGGGGAGGGCGTTAGCTGACTTGCGAACAGGAAGCAGAACTTAGAAGGGTGATCATGGAAAGCTTACCATGCTGGAAGGGCAGATGTATTGATGGCGATGCTGAAGGAGGAAGAGTGAGAGGCGCAAATTGATGCCAAGCGGTAAATAGCTGGTTTCTTTTATGGCGTTTTCTAATTTTTGGAACAGAGCTAAAAAAGCTTCT
>QKZZ01002041.1:542-16528 GCA_003521265.1 Cetradonia linearis
TGGTGGTTGAAAATCGTGGGGTGGACGCAGGTCAGCCACTTAAGGGATAATGCTGAAGCGTATATATCTGGAGAATATCGGCGTTGGTCAATTGCAGTCTGAAATACTGGATTCAGAAGCCAAATACATATCATTCTGTCTCAGGACTGGCCTAGATTCTTTGCAGCTCGAATCAACCACGGGTTCCTTGGTTGGAAGGCTCGATTCTCGTTACACCCAAATTCTCGGAATGCTCAAACATGAACAGAGCCTGGCATTGCAACTATTTTTGGTTACTACCGTGTCCTAAGTTCGCAGGCACAGGCCATATAAAATGCAAGGCGCAGGAATGGCACAGCTCAAGGTCACATCAGCTACGTTATCGGTGAATATATACGGGTCTATGGCTATTTTTGAAATTGTGGGAGACTTCTTGTCCAGATGTTCGGAAAATCTTCAACAGCCTCTAAACTGTAATTGGGACGTTCCTTATCGCAATCCGCAGAGTCTTTCAGGGACAGACGACGAGCCACCTACGACCTTTCAGCTAGAGTCTCAATGCATCTCGTCTCATATCGAGCATTCAGAGCTCTTCGCAGATCCATCGATTGCACTGGAGTCGCAGGATTCTTTGCCAGAAACAGAAGCCCCCGCCGCTGTCGAAACCACTTTGTATAGGTATGCCTTGAGCCACCGCAATTGGGTGCTTACCAAGGTCGGTCGCTAACACTCGGTAGCCATCAGAAACGTGCCTTGTCATTCATACTGATGAGGGAGCTGGGCTGGGGCAAATTTGCCAACCACACCGAGCTCTGGATTGCAGTGATTAATGATCCCCTAGCGATTGCCGAGTATGTCACAGGAGCATCACAGCGAGCCAGAAGTGTAGAGTCGAAGCTGACTGCTACTAGTCAATGGAATCGTATTGCCGAAGGTGGCGTAGACCACCGAGGCAATGTACGTGCAGCAACGGGCATTTTAGCGGACTCCATGGGTGAATGACTCATCTCAGACGCGGGAATTTTCTTCTGATGATTCCAGGTCTGGGTAAAACGCTGAGTGTGATATCTCTCTTAGCGTTAGATTGGCAATATTGCGCCAAAAAATCACCGAAGCGTATTCCGACGCTCTTGGTTGTACAATCGTAAATTTGGGAGCGAGAGCTCAAAGCGCACCTGCACCCTGATACACTTCACTGGTGCAGATACCATGGGAGAAAGCGCTTCCGAGAAACAAACAGGATGCTGACATACGACGTCGTAATTACAACGTACGATATTGTTTCAGCAGAATGGCGTAGGTTAGCAGATAGTTTAGGCCCATTACTCTCTACCGCCTGGCATTGTATCGTTTTGGACGAAGGTAAGTCCAGACTAAACTCAGCGTCACAGAATTATATCGATACCTTTGAAATAGCCCATGAGATTCGTGTCGGCACAACCCCAAGAGCCAAAGCCGTCTGTGCTCTTCGAAGCCATTTGCGATGGGGTTTAAGTAGAACACCGATAAATAACAAGTGGGAAGATCTCGCAACCTTACTAAGCTTCCTCAACGCTTTACCGGACGAGAACACGAGAACACTCGCTACCATATTAAAATCTGGTGCCCCCATCTCGCCCGCAAGGAGCCTACTTGCCTCAATATGCTTTCGGCGGTCAAAAAAAGCCTTGAAATTACCTCATCGGAGTGACAGAATCCACAAAGTCAACTTTGATCCCAAGGAATCGGAGTATTACAGGGCTATCAACGAGCTTGTCAACGATTTTGTTCTGCAGGAGCCTTCGTCTATGGGCTTTGGGACGTACTCGAACATTCTAGCTAAAATCAATTGTCTCCGTCAAATATGTAATCTTGGTACCTGCTATCAGCAGCAACTGAATGGAGCAGAGTCTGATGCTCTTGGTTTACAAGAGATGTTCGATGGTATGGTATCCGCAGGCGTCGCATTCTGCGTCATGTGTGATAAAGATCTCTCCTTGGCAGACAACAGCAATGAGCCGCTAGGCGGCGATAGCGAGGGGCCTGGGTCTTTACAGCCGCGCGTGTTCACATGTGGAAATTGATTTGTGTATCCTGCGTCGCCCTCTCAACAGGCCATTCGAACGCCAGCGCATGTCAACATCAACCACCTTGCGGATTCGCATCCGTAGATCTGATAGGCCCCTTGGCTACTTCCACAATGGTACAAAGTTCTCCGTTGCCAGTCAAGATGAAGGCTTTGCAGAAAGACCTTCGTGATATACCTGAGATAGACAAGAGGTAAGCAATCCTTCATACCCTGAGGGGTTACTCTGACGTGCGACTTGGTGTAACTTTCTCATTCTGGACTACCACTTTGGACGTCGTCGGAAGAGCGCTTGACGAGCTTCAACTTCCCTACACCCGCGTTGATGGTACAATGTCTCCTAATATGCGCCAACAAGCTCTTGATTCCTTCATCGAAGATCCTCAAATCCGCTCAATACTCATTTTCATCCGCTGCGGTGCCAACGGGTAAGTTATCGTCTGCCTTTGGAGTCACGAGTCACAACGACTCAAAATGTCTGCTACCGCCGACCCAACCAGACGCAACTTGACCGTAGCAATCCATGCTTTTCTTATGGTACATCAGTGGAATCCCACGCTTGAAGATCAAGCCCTCGACCGTGTTTACAGAATCGGCCAGAAAAAGGAGGTGACTACTACTTGTTATATTGTTGCAAACACCTTAGAAGAGGTATGCAAAAAAATTTTATTCTAATGCCGATTGACATCAGGAATACTGGCACATTATAGAGCATCCGCCATCAGCAATTAAAGAAGAGAAATCTAGCAGAACAAGCCTTTGCGCTGTCGCGAGGGCACGACAAGTGGATTGAGGTAGGCGGCCATTAAAGCTTAATAAACCCCATCATTACTAATTGATATGTTCAGAACATAAAGGCAATGCTTTCGAACGTTCCTTACAGGATTCTAGAAAGTCTTATCCTTAAGTGATCTACTATAGCCTTTTAACAGAAGGCAAGTCCTACTACAATGCTACCCGAATTCAAAACTAGACGGCATTCCAATACCATTAAGCGATAACAACACTGCCATAGAGGTCTGACCAAGGAGTTGAATTTGGCTGTGGACCCCAAGATTCTCCTTACAGTAATCTTAGGACCTGCCTATATATAGACCGAACGCTAAGTTTGCAACGCCAAACACGCGAACACTTCAGGAAAATGAGCTGAGCTGATTGACCACATGGACTGAGAAGAGAATCGGAAAGACGAAAGCCGATGAATGAACGTCAAGAGGTAAAGCGCTCAATACCTGAGCAGGAATTGCCAGAGCTTGCAATTATAAAGACACGCAGTCTCTCACTGTGGAAGTCTTCCTGCACTTTGGGCAGGGATTTTGTAGCGATTCGGCTCAGTTAGACGATCTCTAGAACGCTATAATCAAACGTCAGTCATTAATTTCAAGTATACAAGTCTTGTTCTTTATCCTAAACATGAATTATGTCTTTATGGTAAACATGAATCCCGCGTTCCTGGAACCTAGGCCTGGCTGCATGCTGCCTAAAGATCAATCACCGGATGAAATTTTGAGGCAATAGCTTAGATGGAAGAACACTGATCATGGTACCCAGATATTATCGTAGACCTGCGATGCAGAGACATGATTGTTGATGTGAATAGGCCAGGTGTCCTCCTGCTCTTGGACTGCCTGGCTTCGCATGATGGAGGAGGCATTGATTATCTTTTCAAGGCCCCGGATGAAGGTTCCAATCCCGGTCATATGGGCGCGGGGGACATCTAGTAGATTATGCATAGGGAAGTTGTCGTATTCATTTGCTTCGTAGCCTTCGAAAGACAGTGGCGTTCAGGACTTGGATCGCCACAGGCTGAAGCTGAACATCCGTTTGAGGTCACTTCTTGTTCGATAATACCATTGCATCCGCTCTCCGGGGAGCTGGATGCCCCTGTCTCTGTTCAGGTTGTTACGGGATACGAAGAAGGCACGGAAGGTCGCAATGGTCGTCAAAATTATGCTGACTTCCGCTAATAGCATAAGCCAATATATATCCCATATAGAATCGATCATACCCCTGAGATTTATACCGGGAATACGAGTGACCGATGCGACGACTATGATTATCGTTGGGCAAATGGATGTGGTAAAGGCCGCCTTCTGGGTCCACTAGACCTGGATCTTCCAGTTGAGGTGGACGGGAATATAAAGAACTTACGTTTTAGTTAGCCATGGACTTTCTGTCTGATGACTGGGCTTACTTGCTCAGTAAGTCTCCTAGAAGATCCAAGGTCACCTGTGTCGCCGCATAGACCAGGATTCTCCTCGTACCAGCTACTGAATCATATTGTACTAAATCTGATATCAACAAAACTCGATCGAGGATTTTCATATGACTCACGAATTCCAATACCGGAGAAATAGGGGCATGTCTGATATTGAACTGCGAGTCCATGTCCGAGGACTGCGATATTGAAAAGGGCCAGACCCACCAGTGTACGACCAGCGGCCGAATGCGATCTATCAATCTGCGGAAAAAGGACAAGAAACTGAACTTGACCGCCATGACTGCAGACCAGCAAAGCATGAGAATGACAGTGGCCAATTTATGGAACGCATTTGCTTCTTGAAGAGGGTCTGAAGGTATAGACGCGTTTGGCAATTTAGTGGTCAGGGCCTCATCTAGGTACATCTTGTTAATAGTGACAGAGCACACAACACTCTGTGCGACTGTCACACAGCAAAGTGCAATAATTAAGAAACCATCATTGACTGAGAGCTGCCTCTGTAGCTGGATACGGATATAAAAGCACCCTACGGCGCTCACCAAGCGCAAGGCGAAAAGGATCGCAGTTGACATCCGGAGTCATTAGTAGTGTAGCCCATGTTAGCGGCTCCAAAGTAGCCTCCCAGACATAATAAAATCCAGTGCTCTCTTCTCAACCTTAGACACTCTTGGGAATTAGGCAAATTGGCAGCGCGTGGACGGATAAAAGAGGAAGGCCACACAGAATTTAAGGTGTAGAAAAACGTTGTTGAACGAGCATTGAGTATTGACTGACCCAGCCTCACAGCTGCAGGGGTGACGGAATCTGCTGGCGTCAAACGCGGACATCGAGACTGCAATCTATGCCCTACATCCGTAGGTAATGGTTCGCTAATAAGACATTGGCGAAAGAAAGTTTCTGGTTCTCCTGCGTACACACTCACTCCTATAATCCATGACTACACCATGCAGGTGTATCGAGTGTAGGGTATATTGCATATAAAATGGCCTAGACTGCCAAAATCGATATTCGATACGGGATTATCCAAACTGCCAGAATAACGAGCTTTTTGATTTGCATTTGAGGATTGGCTGAATAAGTGCGCTCCATTTTGTGCAGCGGATGGAACAAACGCTTGCCTTCAAGCTTTTCTTGCATCCTGAAAGTTGGTCTTAGACCGCAAACCCTAATAATGGTTGTATCAATTTCTTCACGAGAAGAGGAAGTGCATCGGACACAGATATGAAAAGAGATCTACACATTTAATGTTCAGACTTACATCGATAGATCGAACGAACAAGTAGCCTTGCTTTAAGTTACTACATTCATCCTCTACCTTATAGGCACCTAACGCTCTCACACAAGCTCGGCACATCAGTGCTTCATTTTTATAGACTCGACGCTACTCACTAGAACGAGGGTCATCCATAAAGGAAGGTCGCTATACATGAATGCCTCCTATTCACATATGCAAAGATCGACATACAGATGGATATAACTTCCGATCTCAATCCGATAGGTGTACATGAATGGTGGAGCATTTGGATAAAGCAGATTCTGCCTCAGAACAGCATATATTACAAGGCCAAACGGCTGAAAGCGGTTATTCCCATGGCTCGTTTATGCTACGTTGTAGCTTCGGATGAGAACTGTGCCGCACACTCGAAGTCCGTGCTTGACGCCCATATGAAAGAAAATCTCGAAACTTTGACGAAGGATATGCTGCGTTTTCTTTGTTCTCTTGGTAAGAGCCTTGGGTCTACTGGCCGTTATTTTGTCTTGACGACAATTTTCGTTTGTCTTTTAGAGAAAGATGCAATAGCTTCTGCCGTGACAAACTTACGGAGAGGAGACCGTGGAAGATGGAACAGCGTCCAGCATCAGCACAATCATCATTAGCCACGTAGTATCGCGTCTTGAGATTGAAAGCCATATTATGCTGCGCTGGGTGCTGAGAATGTGGCAGTAGTGGGTTGTATGAATTGATGTATAGTTGGCCGTGGATTTCGATCTTGATCCGATAGGCTCGCATCGTTGGTGGAGCATCTAGGCGGAGACTCTAGCTTCGTCTCGGGTCCAAGGGCTGCACGTGGTTCATCCTACCGCTGGTCTACGGAATACACATTTGTACGAGTAGCCCCTGATAAGAATTACGCTGCAAACTCGAATTTCGTAAGTGATGACCCTGTGAGGACAGCCTAGACGTCGAGTACTGGCTTGTATATGTTTCGTTAGTGGGAGATATTAGCCTACTATTTGAGTGGCCAATGATGAAATTTGCCTTCTCTCCTCCCGGAAGGTATGTAATAGCTCCACCGTAACAGCCTTTGCGAGTAAATCCTGGAAGATGGAAGAGTGTTGGACATAGCCGGTTGGTGTCGCGTCCTTGGTGAAGATGAAAGCGATGATTCTCTGTGCTAATCGCCGTGAAGGTGTTGTAGAAAAGAAGTCTTAGGCCATGCGCTAATGGCGGATTTAGCGGTCTAAAATCCGCCACTAGCAAACTCTGAAATCGACGGGTGAGCTCTCAATTTGCTAAACTAAAATTCAATCGAGATGGTGAACTGCCCAATATGCAGCAAGCCTGTGAAGCAGGCAAACATCAACTCCCACATCGACTCTGGCTGCGAAACGTTCGTCGATGATAGCGCAGACGGCAAACCTCCGCAAGTCGCGAGCTTCTTCAGATCACCCTCTTCGAATAAGAAGGTCACTCCAGCCGCTACTACATCTACGGGCAAAGTCGAAAAGCAACAGCCTAATTTGAATACTAATGCTAATACCAATGGCGTCTCTACAAATGGTACTAAGAGCTCTCTCAACAGCAACAAACGGCCCTCTCCCTCCCAATCCTTCGAAGACGATACGATCCCCCACCCTGAAGATCATCCCTCAAAACGACCCAAAACAACCGCTGCCCAACGCGCCCAACCTCTCGCCGAACGCATGCGTCCCCGCAGCCTCGATCACGTCCAAGGTCAAGACCTTGTCGGTCCCAACGGCGTTCTCCGCGGCCTCATAGAAACCGACCGGGTTCCTTCAATGATACTCTGGGGCAGTGCAGGCACCGGCAAAACCACCATCGCACGCGTGATAGCTAACATGGTCGGCAGTCGGTTTGTGGAGATTAACAGCACCAGCTCCGGTGTAGCAGAGTGCAAGAAGTTGTTCGCTGAGGCGAAAAGCGAGTTGGGCTTGACAGGACGAAAGACGATCATATTCTGTGATGAGATCCATCGTTTTAGTAAAAGCCAGCAGGATGTCTTTCTGGGGCCTGTAGAAGCGGGAACGGTTACGTTGATTGGGGCTACAACGGAGAATCCGAGCTTCAAGGTGCAGAGTGCGCTTTTGAGTCGGTGTAGGACGTTTACGCTTGCGAAGCTTATGACTAAGGATGTGACTGCGATTTTGAAGAGGGCATTGGAGATTGAGGGGCCGGATTATAAACCAAGTGGGTTGGTGGATGAGGAGCTGATACGGTACCTGGCTGCATTTGGCGATGGTGACGCGAGGACAGCGTTGAATCTGTTGGAGCTAGCAATGGACTTTTCGAAGAGGCCGGGAGCGACGAAAGAAAGTATTAAAGCTGCCTTGACGAAAACGCTGGTTTATGATAGGGCTGGCGATCAGCATTATGATACTATCTCAGCCTTCCATAAATCTGTCCGTGGATCCGACCCTCATGCTGCGCTCTACTATCTTACAAGGATGCTGCAGTCTGGCGAAGACGCGCTGTATATTGCACGGAGAATGGTAGTAATTGCCAGCGAAGACATCGGACTTGCGGACAACAGTATGCTCACCCTGGCCGCTTCGACATATACCGCTGCGGAGAAAGTCGGCATGCCTGAAGCACAGATCAATCTAGCTCACTGCGCTGTCGCTCTTGCTACAAGCAAGAAGAGCACGAGAGCTTATAGGGGGTTCAATAATGCTATGTCAGCTTTGAAAGAGCCTGGAGTTGCCGGGCTTCATGTGCCAGTGCACTTGCGGAATGCTCCCACTAGACTGATGAAGGAGATGGGATACGGAAAGGAGTATAAGTATAACCCTAATTACAAGGACGGAAGAGTGAAGCAGGAGTATTTACCCGATGAGCTGAGGGGAACCACGTTTTTGGAGGATAGAGATTTAGGAACCGAGGTGGATGAGGAATTAGATGGCTGTGGATGAAAGCTAGTCCAGGGCATAGTTCAGACGCTTCGAAGCTCAGCCGGTTAGGCCGACCAGCAGACCAGGCCGTCGTCCGGAAGGATGGAGACGAGCCCTGCACGCAAAAGCAGGGAAGCCAACACCCTCTGTCTAAAGGCTGGCGGACGGTGCAGAGGCTTTCCCAATTTCGTGCACGCAGTTTCATACTGAGCAGGATATCGGCATCTGCATTCGTTGAATATTTCTACTCTTGATTTCCAAACATGGGAAACCTTAGTTCCGGTGTCTTGCCCTGCGACGTGATGGCGGAAGTCCCCTCGGATTGATACTTATGCGACTGCTGGCACTCAGGGGCGCAGTAACGTATTGTTTCGAAGATACTGTAGCACCCTCACCATGAAAGACTTCTCTGCTTTCGAAACCCAGGCCACATAAAAGGGCAATATGTTCGTTCCTATGATAAACATACTGCTCTGTATCTTGGTAAACAGCTGGTCCGCTCAAGTTGGCTGCAAGGTCTTGAATATTGCTCTTCTGCCAGCAACTTCGCAATTACCTTATAAGACTCAATTCGGGAATATCACCATCATCCCAGAGCTACTCGACAGTCAAGCCGGAAACGTTTCAAGAATGAATCTTTTTCATATCCCGGATACCGGTTATATTATCCCCTTTAGGGCCACAATCGAAAGAATCCCAGCCGCAACCCTCTTTCTGCTGTACATGGCGAAATCAATCTATGCCGGGAGAAAATTGAGTGGGGTCGAGGTGACTCTGTTCCCTCCAAGCTTACAGAGATGGGCCCTGATCCCGATAATATCGGGATCAGCTGGATCAATCTCGATAACCAGCAGAGGGGCTTCTACGCAGACCTGCCTAGAATCTTCAGATTTCTTGCTGCCATCGCCACTAACGAGGGAACCCTACACCCTAATCCTTGGTTTTCCAGAGTGTTTGGGTGTATGGTTTGGTGGGATCCGCACGGGCGAAACCCTCACGTTCCACTCGAAAAGGTGGACGGAGACTAGGCTTCTCCTCATCCGAATAATTAGATAGCCAAAGGCATTCATGCTCCCGACTGAGGAACTTAGGAAGCCCATTCGTTAAACCAGACATTCGCAAATTTCGCACTGCATCTGCATGTACGGCCTCAGACAAAATAAAGCTCATCAAGTTATGTTTGAGCATTATCCTAGCTCTTTGCTGTGATCATCGCTGCTACATCTCCTTCCTTTGTTCTGCCTAAGCCGTCTTTGGCGTAGAAATCCATGGGATACACACCATCATTGTCCTTCTGCCACTCTTCTCTTATACCCAAAGCTACCAGAGCTTCATATGGTGTGAGCAAGGGTTTCGGGAAGGCATAGCCCCAATCAATACTTAATCTCGGACATGCAATCTGCACCCAGCAGTCAACGTCTCCCATCATTGCCAATTTGCCCGGAAATATTTCGCTTAGCAAAATATTAATGAATGGTATTCCTCGCTCATTGAGAATAATTTCAATCATCGTCATTGTATGAGGATTGCCCTGGCGACCTAAAGAACCAAGTATAAGACCCCACTTCTTCGCGCTCTTGGCAAATTTGATAGCCTGACGGCGCAAATCGTACATCTCCTCATGCTCGTACGTTTCTCGAGTCAGCTTTCGCGAGTAAGGGTCATAACGATATGCAGGCAAAGAAGGGTTGTGAATCATAGCAGACTCTAGATGAAAGCGGCCATCGCCAAGGTAAAGGATCAGGTCAGCTTGATCTTTGGAAAGACGAGGAGAAGTGCAGCCTAGGATCTCTCCTTTGCTAAGTGGCATGATTTGTGGAATAAGGATCTTCAAGCCCGCACGCTCGAGGACGGACTTGATGGTATGTAGTGTGGCGTTGAACTGTATCGTTCCAACCATGGCTATGGTCTTGCCTGCTTGGAAATTGCGCTCCAGTGTTGCAAGGAGATGAGTAGTGTCTATACTTATGTCGACGAAGACGTACAGGGTTTTGATCTTTGTAACATCCACGGGTATGAGACAGCTATGCGCGTAGTGGACAAGCAGGTCACAGTCCAAAGCTCGGGCGGTGTAGTCATCTATACAGCAGGCGCCGTAGGTGACATCCCCCATGATCAGAGTCTCCGAGCCCGGGCAGAAGCGCGTCAGAATGTCAGATATGGTGGTGGCGAAGAGGAGCAAACCCTCTGGGAATTGGAGTGCTATTTTCTTCGAACATGATGTACGTATCCGGTGTATAGTCTTGTGGATTTCAAAGGAGTAATTTGGAGGGAGTAGAGAGACGGCATCATTTATCTCCGAATCCTGGAGAATCTCTTGGGGGACCTGGTTCAACGCTCGGGCTGGTTTCCTTGGTTGCGCAACTATTACATCTGTCAGCGAGGGCCGAACTAGTCATGGAAGTTGCCCACCTTGTATTGCTCCACTATCCTCGATGGTTCCATTTGAGCCACAATTCTGCTCTGCTTTCTCCGCAGCCGCTTTCCTTCCAATGAACCTCTTCTTGGGCTGCTTGGGTGGGTTAATTTTGAGTGAGGCTAATTCAGCATCAACAGCTTCGCCGAGGTCAGTTTGAGCTCCATCTAGTGCCATATTGATGAAGAAACTAATGTAACAAGGCAGCGTCGAGCAGAGGTACTTGTGAGGAAACCTTTCTACCAGCGCCGGGTGGCAAGAGTGAAGCTGAGTACGGAAGCTTTCCGGCATCTTCCCCGCAAAATCCTCCGCCTATGACGACGGCCACAAATACATCTTCAAGCTCGTTATGTGCTCCTATTATGTTGTATCATCGGCCTCTACTTGGAAACGGAAAGAGATTGGCAGCTCAATGTAGCCGCCGAAGCCTCGCTAGTAACCCTCCGCGAAGGGCAGAGGAGGTGCGGATAGTGGAGGTTGGACCGAGGGACGGCTTGCAAAATGAGAAGACAGCAATTGGACTGGAGACCAAGCTTGAACTAATACGGCGACTGTCTCAAACCGGTGTACGAAACATTGAAGCAGGCTCGTTTGTAGCCCCTAAATGGGTGCCCCAGGTATGCCTCATGGTTTTAGATGCAACTTTTTACGCGTCAAACTCGCCCTTAAACACTTAAAGCGCACGTACTAATCTACCGATTGTTTAACAGATGGCAAATTCGACGGAAATATTGGGCGAGCTCTACAGAAATCCGCCTCCGGTACCCGCACCGATAGCATACAACTTTCTGGTTCCCAATCTCAAAGGAATGCAGAACTTCCTCAAAGCCGTCGAGGCAAGTAACGCATTCAAAGTAGCAGACGACACAGCCACCATCACATCACCCAAAAATCCGAATGCCCCACCGACACCATCTCCGTCACCATCACCAGAGAAAGTGGAAACGAGAGAACAAGGGCCCATAACCTCCGCAAATGACCCAAGCGAAATTCCGTCGAGCACCTCAAGTATCAGTGACCCAATACAGCCAGGAAAATCCTCTGCAGCTCCCAACTGGATGGAAGTATCTCTATTCACGGCTGCGACGGAGGCATTTTCCAAAGCTAACACCAATTGCTCAATCGCTGAGTCTCTCGAGCGCTGTAAACCCATCGTGTCTCTTGCCAACTCGCTTCAAATTCGAGTCCGTGGATATGTTTCAGTCGCGCTCGGCTGCCCTTACGAGGGTCCTGATGTCTCACCCCAAAAGGTAGCAGAAACTACCAGGAAACTGCTGGAAATGGGCGCAAACCAAGTTTCGGTAGCTGACACGACTGGCATGGGCACCATGCCGAAGACGCAGGAGCTTCTGAAAGCTTTATTTGCGGCCGGAATAGAGCCATATGATCTGGGATTCCATTTCCATGACACATATGGACAGGCTCTCTGTAATACTGTGGTTTGTCTCGAGAATGACATCCGAACCTTCGATAGTAGCGTTGGCGGTCTTGGCGGATGTCCTTACTCCAAAGGAGCAACAGGAAATGTTGCTACGGAGGACCTCCTTCATTGTTTGCACAGCCTTGGAATACACACTGGCGTAGACGTGGGAAGAATGGCTGAAATTGGAGCCTGGATATCGAAGCAGCTGGGTAGACCCAACGATAGTCGAGCTGGGAAGGCTTTATTGGCCAGGAACTCTGAATGATACAGGAATCTCCTTTCATTAATGAGGCCTTCGTTCGAAGAAATTGACCGAAGCCTTAATCTTTGCGACATGTAAAGAAGTCTTCAAAGAGCGAGTAATAAGCCGCAACTGAGCTAGCCGCCCGCCACCTTCGAGTGCATTGCCACGGTGGTGCAGGTACATGGGCATATAACCAAAATGACAAATACGGCTCGAGGTATTAGAAGCCCACAAATGGAGGTCATTAGTCGAGGTAGAAGCCAGGGAGTAGGTAACATCCGTATAGCTCGGTATGGACAGCAACGTGAACTTCTTAGACTTCAAGTCTACAATCCTGTGTTATTATGTTGCTCAATCCTTTACCGTATCAACCACTATAAACCGCCCCAGCTTCTTCGGTGCCAGCGCCAACGGATCCCAATCCTTGACCTGTTCATCTCGAGCTGCATCTGGCACATTCAACCTCCGTCTGATTCGTCCCCTCTTCCCAACCACCTCCTCTTTGTCGAATTCCGCCTGCAAAGAAGCTACAGTGATCTCATTCTCCATCTCGGCGTCCTTTGTCTCATCTCTAATACTCTGTAATGGCTCTATGCCTTCCGTATTCACCCCTTGTATCGCTTGTACAAATTTGAGCTGCGATTGTAGGTCCTTGATCATCTTCGCCTCTTGAGCTTCCGACTCTGGTAAGGGTAGGGCGGAGAGGCAGAGGAGATGGTGCAATTGCTTCCGGGTGATAGCTAGTGCAGGAGGAGTCGATTCGTCGGATACGAACAACGATTTAACAGACCATGAAGGCTTCCTGAGCATCTCTTCGAAGTCGTCAGAAGGTCGAGAGGTTGAGGAAAGCAATCGGGAACCTTGTCGTACGCTTGGTGTAGCTAACAGAAGCTGTCCATATAGAAAAGCTTTCGCCCAGAGGCACCTTTGAATCATTGTAGCCCTCCGTATATATTTCTTGATGGACGACTGTTTGGGCTAGGTGTTGCAACAAAAAGGCCATGCGCGCAGCCAATATTGGCAGTGATTATTTGGGTTTATATTGCAACACTAGGCCAAGCCAGAACGCCAAGGCGCGCTAGCATGGACCTTGAACGTACGTCAGATGTGCATTAAGCAGGTGACAAAAGAGCAAGCTACCAGAGCAAGCAGAGCATGTTGCGCACGACAAATTGCCTCTTGCATTTATTGAAGCGGTATAGCGACTCTTCACTGTCCATAATACGTATAGATACACTCACCTTCGTTCAACATGGCACAAGATCCACGAGCGCTACTACAGAAGGTCTACCCTCTCTATACCTATCAGATTCGAGACTTGTATCTGACGGCTCTTGAAGGCGGATAAAACAGCACAGGGCGCCGGCGGAGGCTTTTCATTATTCGGAGGCAAAACAGAAAAGTACGAGAATGCAGCGGATCTCTACGTACACTTCATATCCATTCCCGCGAGTGAGCCTCGAAGCTGACACTTATACAACAGAGCCAAGCGGCGAATGCATTCCGAATGCAAAAGCAGGGTGCGCTTCTAATACATTCAGTCCTAAGCAGCTCTAATCTAGCAGCATCTAGGCAAGGATGCAGGCCTAGCATTCGAGCGCGCCGCCGCCATCCAAACCAACAACCTCAACGAGCCCGACGACGCCGCAAACACCCTCACAGAGGCCTACAAAGCCTACAGGAAAACAGACCCAGAAGATGCCGCACGAGTACTGCAGCAAGCTATAAATCACTACACCAGCAAAGGCAATTTCCGGAGAGCAGCGACACAGCAGCAGAATCTGGCCGAGATATATGAGGTGGAAATTGGAGATCCAAAAAGAGCTATAGAGGCATACGACACAGCTGCAGGGTGGTTTGAGGCCGATCATGCTGAGGCGTGAGTGTTACCATCTTTCTTCTGTGAAAGAAAACGAGCTCTGGTTAAATTGCTGACGTAATTGAATCCAGCTTGGCCAACAAACTCTTTCTCAAAGTCGCGGACCTCGCTGCCATCGCGGCAGACTACTACAAAGCCATAGAAAACTACGAAAAAGTAGCCAAATCATCCGTCAGCAACAACCTCATGAAATGGTCTGTAAAAGACTATTTCCTTAAAGCGGGCATATGCCATCTAGCCACAACAGAGTAAGCTCTCACCCCTCTCCTCCCCCCTTCCATTGAACCCCAGTGTAAGAAATCTCATCCTAAGATTCTTGTGGTAGTATGGTAGCTGTGTCCCGCGCCCTAGAATCCTACCGCGATCTCGACCCCACCTTCGCCTCGACGCGAGAACATCAATTACTCGTTGACCTTTCGGAAGCCGTGGAGCAAGGCGATCAGGAAGCGTTCACGGATAAGCTGTTTCAGTATGATCAGCTTAGCAAATTGGACAAGTGGAAGACGGAGTTGTTTTTGCGAATTAAGAACGGTATTGAGGAGAAGGGAGAGGATTTTTCATAGCGAGAGGTTGTGTCTTAGACTGGGAAAGGGGAAGGGTGTAGTGCATGTGTATAGGGATTTGGATTGCTCAATCATGTTATGAGAGGATGAGATGAATAAGTTTATGAACGCTTTTCCCTCTTGATTTGATCTGGTTTAGGGTTACACAATGATGATGGATCCGGCATGCTGTCTGATGCCGAGCTATTACAAATGCGCCTCTTATCCTAAACGCCGTGACACTTCTCTCTCCTTACTCAAGCGCCTGCATCAAATTTCCCAGGGCCCACGCCCCACCCCTCACTCCCTCCTCACACCTAGCCGCTCATACATCCCTTTATGCTTATATCAACCCACTCAACAACCTCCCATACTTCTTCACTTCCCTTTTGACCTTCGGCCCCGTAAATCCCGGCTTGATTGTCAAACGATTAGTCCTCTGCACGCCATTAGTCCCCGTCACCGCCGGCGTAGCCGCTGTCCCCGTCCCCGTGCCCACACTCGATGCCGCAGTCCCTCCACTTGTCGCCGCTGCATACATACTCGACATGGCGGCCGCATCCATGCTCGTTGCCGCAGCCATACCAATATCATCCACCCCCTCGGTGACATTATAGTATTGCGTCAATGTAGTGCCGTTCGCCTCGACGGCCACGACTTCGTCGACTCCGTCTGTGGCGTTGTAGATTTCCGTGATGTTTAAGAAATCGGTGCTGTTCCACGAGCTGCTGTTGTGGTGGTGGTGGCGGTAGCGGCTGCCGTTGTAGGGGTAGCCGTAGCCGTGGCCGTAGGTACCATTGTAGGTGTCGGTTTCGTTCAAGATCATGCTCTCGATGGCGTTCAGTTCTGCTGCTGCGACGGAGGATGCTGCGGCGGGGGAGAGGGTGGTTGCGGCGGCGACGTCGCTGGGGACGGCGCCAAGATATTCGAAGTTTGCGGCTGTGGTCATGGCGGCGAAGGCGGAACTTATGGCTGCCAGTTCGGAGGACTTAGCGGGACTTTCGCTTGTTGTTGCTACTGGGGCGTAGGTGATGGGGCTTGTGGAGGAATTGTCGTTTTGAGGATTCGAGTGGGAGAGCGAGGGGT
>QKZZ01002044.1:0-16212 GCA_003521265.1 Cetradonia linearis
AGCTCTAAGATGGCGCTTGCATGATTTTGGCTTATAGTTACCTCTATCTTCTGCTCTTTTACTTCCAGCTAATAAGCCACTTTCCTCCACTTCAGCTAACATAACCAGAACAGGCTGTCAGGTAAAAGAGAAGAAAACATAAGAGTAAGTTAAAGGGTTATTATAATTATAATAATAACCCCAAAGGTTTACCTTGGAGGAGACCTTGAAAAATATGTAACCTCTTCCACTAAAGAAGAGATTAAAAACAAACCTCAAAATACCAATAAAGTAAATGGATGAGTGGGAATCACAGCAGGAGCAGATATTAAAGGCTGTATTCCAGGTGGATTAAAAGCTAGATAAAGAGCATATGGAGTGAAATAGAGTTATCTTATAATATAGCTATAGAAGCCATGTGACTTATGATGTCATATATTATAAGTATTTAATAGCAACAGCATATTTAGTTAAAGCAATAATATGCCATGCAAAGCTCTAAACCATAGGTACTTTATTTTTGGTGGAAGCTTGGTAGTAAATGTAAGTACTTTGCYAATATGGCTGTGTAACTCCGGTTAAATCCGAAAGTTGCGTTGCGCTCTGTTTTTGCGCCCCCAGGGCTTCCCGCCGGAAAGCGATGAGTACACACCCACAGAATTCAATAAAGCTGGAGAAAGAAAAGTCTCTCCGCAAAACCATACATTAAATGGCCATAAGTTCAAAACCAGAACATTCTCCGTCCTGAATAAAGGTAAAAAAATATATATGCCAGCAACGGAGTATGTAAGGGTATTAAATTATAGGGATTTTTATTTACTGTTTAATAAAAAATTAATCATTATATAGAATTATTACTATGCAGGCGGAGAGGGGTAAGTTAATCCATTAGGAGATCTTGCTGTATTCGTACCAATCGAGCCAAACCACAATCGTGACGGCCAAATCGATGTTTCGACAATTTGGAGTTCAAGTAATTGTTGATGGCCAGTAAGTGAAAGATGACTACCGGGAGGCCATGGCGAGGAAGCAGGGGGTTTACAGAAGATGATTTGGAGGGTGAGAAGCGACCGAGAGGTGGCTAATTTACAAGCGCGAATGCCAAGATCTCGCGAAAATTTTGCAACTGCTAAAAGCAAGAGAAGCGATGGAAGCAGCATACATCAATTCCGAAACTCTTGCAAGCCCGAGCATTGTTTATAGTCACATTCCCATGTCCGAATCGCAACCTCACATGCAACAAATGCCACTTCCAACGGGGTCACAACCGCGAGCAGCAGATCTAATCGATTTCAGCTCGAGGCTCCTGCAGTGATGGGGTTTAGATCCGATCCGCGTCTAGCTTCCTTGAAGCTATCCAGGCTTTGACGTGTCCTATATAAATTTATACACACCCCGAACTTAGGATTAGGGATTGCCGTTTCGATTCGGGAAAGGGAGTGAGGCCGCTTCAAGGGGGAGCACGGGGCAGCAGAGGAGGAGCATGAGGGAGCAGAGAGGGATCGAAAGGGAGAATGCGAGCGAAACAGTTTTTATCACGCAAGCAAAGCAACGGCACCTAAGTCAGAAGGAACTTATGTAGTGCCTTCGTTTCAGGGAACAAAAAATATAATCGACAAACGTCACTTCCAATTGTAAGTTGGAGTCGTAGAGCGCTATGTTGTAGTCGTATATAATGAAGGATTATTGCCGTAGTTGTAACATCTATGTCCACCAGAATATTACCCAATACCCTGGGGCTTGTCCCGTTCCCTCTACGCGTACATAAGTCCGTTGACAAATAACACTTAAATTCATCATCATACGGTACATTCAAAAACCATGAACCGGGTTGTCGATACCAAATTTAATTAGGCAGGACAGTCAAAATCCTCACCCATGAGCGACGCGTTCCGGGGCAGAGAACCAAATTAAGTCATCACTTTGGTGGACTCAGGATTTTCCCTCTCTTTCTCATGCAAAGCATCTTCCTCGGATTGACCCGGTCTCTGTGAAGGGGGCCCCATTGGCGAGACTGTACCTGCAGGCGTCGGCAGATTAGTTGGTGTCTGGGCATATCTGATTTTCACCAGCGTTTCGATGTCTTCCTTGAAAGAAGAGGCGTTGGCACCAAGGCCCCATGCGTGGATGGCGTTGCTCCATTCGATGTATAGTCTGAGATCGTCAATCCTAATCAAATCTCCAGTAACTTGTTCGCACATAATATACTCGTTGTCTTCGAGTCGCGCCTCCGCAATTACATAGATTGAGTCAACAATGGTTATCAAAAAGTGGCTTAGGCCATCAGAAGCCTTCCCGATGGTATTACGGAGATTCTTCCTTTGGTAAAGCCATAAGACAGCTGCAGCGATTGCTTGGTTCGTTGCCTGCGTCTGTTTGCCTCCTTTGCCCGAGCATTTGTATTCAACAGTCAGGTAAGGACAGACCGCAACATCTTTTTCGGCGACCCATGATTGAAAGGCGTCCAAGTGTAATTTCTTGCGGTATTCGAGGTTGAACATTCTGATGGAGACGGCATAAGTCGTATCGGGTTCAAGGTCCCAATCATAGACGAATCTGCCTTCAGGCGTTGATGGTCCTTGCTTTTGCAGCTTCCACTTATCTCGCCGTACAGAAGTCATGATGGGCTCTTGGTCTTTCACGACAAGCATTTCATCATTGTCAAACGCCTTCCTATTGGCAAGCGCGTTCTCAACCCATGTGTCGCGGAGAATTATGGAGTCCCAGCAGAGTGTAGAGAGGGAGTGCTCATCATATGGCCGTGCCTTGTACTCTCTGAAGTCCGTCGTAATTCTCTCCAAGTCCTTGTCGCTACTCCTAATCATAACTCTTGACTGAAGTAGAGGCTGGGAACTGAGATAAAGCGGTGGCTTGTTGTTCAATTGCGGGCGGTTGGCCCAAATTACTCCTAGAGGATCAAGGATGTGATCTTTGAAACCATGGTCCCTTGGACCGACGAATTTGATTCCGAGTTGTGTATAGTGATCTTTCTTTCGCTTCTTGCTTGAAGGTGCGATGCTGGAAGTATCCGTGGTTGAAGGGGCGCGTTCTGAGGCCATCCTTGCTCGCTCGGGTTCTTCCTCGTCTCTCAGCTCTAGTTGCTCTGAGGGCGCTGCGGGAGAAAACTTGCAAAGCCAGCAACGGCGGCCACAGTTAGGGCAATACCAATTATCTTCTGATCTGACGGGTTTGTAAGGCTTCGGGGTGGGAGGTTTGTTGCTAGGGGAGTCGAGTGTAGGAGACTTGAAGGTAGGAGAGGGGTCGGCCGAGAGCGCCCGCCTTTTGCTGTCTGTCTCTGGAGGAGAAGGAGATCGTTGGCGCTTCTTCCCAGATATAGGTGGAGGTTTCTGCTGCTGAGCGCGTAAAACCCTTTGGGGGTCCATCTCCTCCTGCTCAGGCTCACAACGCGCCTCGGTCGATGCCATGCTATGGACAATGAAACGAGGGCGCGTGCAAGGTACGTCCGTACAATGGTGAGGAAGCACAGGCTGAGGATGCGTTTACGAGTGAGGCGTAGGAAATGCTGTCAGATGGTGCTTTCCAAAACGGCAATGTAGAGTTTCTTGAAATAGCCCCCAATACTTTTCTACCAATCAACGGCGCTTCCCCGGCTGACGCTCTCAAACCCGGTCTTGTAGACCGTCTTCGCTTCGATCATTCATACACCCCGAACTTAGGGCTAGTCATTGCCGTTCTCGTCCAAGAAGGGGAGCATAGCCACTTTAGAGGGAGCACTGAGAAAGCAAGGCGGAGCAAAGAGGGAGCATGTGAGAGCACGTAGGAGCAGAGAGGGAGCACATTAACGGAAGTTTGGGGAGTCTCTATGTGTACTGTTACTTGAATAAAAGGGATTTTAATAATAAGCCTATACTCCTTGTTACCTCCAACAAGCATTGGCAAGATGCAAGCTAAGGATTCACCCAAATAATGAATCTTTGGAGAAAACCTGTGTTTTCCACCGTTATCCTAGCCAATTCTCTCCTTCCTACAGCTTGCCTGCCTAGGTAAAGCTCCAGCAACAATTCCAGAACCTTTTACCCCTATATACCCTCTATACAGTATGGCCTCACTGCCAAGATAGATAATCAAGGTCAGTTGCGCTCAAGTCATCTATAGAGCTCCTACCTCATTATTTCCAACATGAATTCACTATACCTGCGATCATAGATGTCTTGAGTTTGCAAGCCGGCGGAGCATTAATGTACAGGCAGGGGCTTGGAGGGAGAAGCTTTGCAGCTGAAAATGATGGTATAAGGGCAAAAACAGAAGATGGTGAACAGCTGGCAGAGATGAAAATGACTGAGGAACAAGCATGGGCGACAGCTCCTGGAAGAGTTTTTCTGCTGATCCTCATTACTTGATTTAATGCGCTGGCGGCAGCGCCATCGAGCTCTAACCCCAGCTAAATTGGGGCGACTTAATGGACTACTCAAAATCCAAAACAGCATCAGCCATCTGATTGAATCTGATTGAGTACTCTATTCACAATGAAGGCAGCCTCGACATCATTTTCATGAATCAAGGTAGGTCTCGAGGTAGCCTTCCATCCTGGTGTTCTGACTGGAGAAACCCTCCACGCCCAGGCTGAGATTTCAAATCTGACTTTACTGGTCATACGCTTAGATATACCCAGCTATCAATTTTTCCTGGTCAACCAATCCATGGCATGCCTGCTGAAATGCTTCGGCTGCAGTAAGGAATATTAGGTTGCACCCACACTTGTATGCAGAGGCTTACCTGCAGATGAGGTTGAATTCATTGGCGATCTGATCGTAATGGGATATCCTTTTGTTTGCAATCGCTTGCTTATTAACCTCCATCCATGGAAGAATCTCATATTCAAACATTTTACTGGCCTAGTAACTGTAAGGGCTTAGTCAGTCAATAGCCATTCAATCTTAAACGTCTCGGACCAATGTCATAAGCCTATGAACTTTTTTTCAAGAGACTCCCAATTTCACACCGTGGACTCTGGTGCATAGCTAGGCTCTTGAAGGCACTGAAAGCTGTCAGTAAGTTCGCTTACTGGTGGTGTAGAAGCCTGCAGAAAATGCGTAGACGGACCAAGTTGTTCAAATACTACGGGGCCCAATACATTTCAGGAGGTTCTTTGCCTGAAGCCTGCGTGCGAACATTGGCCACTTATCGGTATGCAGATGGGCAACAGATCACTGGCAGCGACTATAAAATATTCTGGGCCAAGGTGCCAAAATCGCTAAACGATCCAGCAGCACCAAGCCCTGCTCCATTGCAAAAGTCACTCGTGGCGAGCATGGTGCAAAGTATATGAGCTCGAATCCTAGTACTCACAATGAAAGGCTTCATAGGACTGGGTCCAACGAACGCTAAACAAGGAGATCTGGTCTGTATATTATACGGCTGCTCTGTGCCTGTCCTGATTCGGAAGGACGGCTAAACTTCCCATTTTATGGGAGAGAGCTACATTCATGGACGGTCCAGCAGTCGAGCAGTCACTCAACACCTAAATCAGACCGCTCTGAAAGGAGTCATAATCAGCGTTGTCGTTTGTCAATGCAGAAGTTCCAGTGCTCAACGGGCGACGAAAAGGAAAGAAACACATGCGAATCAACCCTAGAAGACTTATATCTATTCCTCAAAAAACTTATCGAAGCAATTATTTGGGCCGTAGATCCACTCTATGCATGAGGAAAGCACTACGAAAATAGCACCTGTCGCATATACATATTCAACTATTCGTTCCCTGGTTTAAAGGGACGACAGAACTGATCTATTCGAATAAGAGTAGGACTGAGACATACACATGGGTGGTCTTCCAGACGGACGGAGCTGCAGCAGAGAAATCAAACCTTCGTCACCCACACTTGACACAATGTTCCCATTAAAGCAGCTTTCTACTCAACTCCTTGCTTGGCACGTACGCTCGAAACCCTATCTTCACCCTACCAAATGTTTTCTAGGACGGGAAATGACGAACACAGAGGAGAAGAAGGACACTTGGAGTGCACACGTATCCTTATACGGTCCTTGTTATAGTCGGATCCTTTTTCGAGTCCAGATCATTCCTGACGAGCAGAGCAAAAGAAACGCTTTGGACGCATTGTCGAGGCCCAAACATAATCAAACATGCCTTCGAACAAACTATAGGGGCGCGGCATAACGCTGTGAGGTGGTGTCCTTTGTTGGCGTTGGTATTGGTACTCTTGACCGTTGCTCAGCCCTTCACTGGCTTTAAGATGACCTACTTCTTGGCTGGCTTGCGATTGGTGTCTCCGTGGTTGACCGGCTCCATTCGAATGATTTTATCACAATTAAGCAGACAACAAGGATCCAGTGCATATTTGATCTAAAAATCGTCAGATAGCAGAATATTAGTGGTGGAACAGCTCACCTTGCGCATCATGTCTATCGCTTCAAGACCCAGTTCTTCCTCTAACATGTCTCGCAACGCTAGCCCGATTCCATGCTCTCCAGTGACTGTACCTTCCATTTCGATGGCTCGCCTTTGTACATTTGTAATTATCTTCTCTGCAACTACTTTGTCACTTTCGCTGTACAAAATGCTCGTATGGAAATTCCCTACTTCGTGTTAGATCCATTACTGTTGATTGCAGTGCTGAAGGTGTAGCCTCATACCATCTCCCACATGACCAAGCGTTGACCCTAAAAGGCCTGCTTCTTGTACCATTTCCTTAGTTTCTTCGATGATGTCAGCTAGTCGCGATATAGGTACCGCCACATCGGAGCTCAAAAACTGATCATCTGGATGTCGTTTCTGAGCAATAAGACTCCACAGGGCTGTTTTTCGTGCGCTCCAAAGCGAAACGATCTCCTCAGGATCGCCTGAAGATTCGAATGACACTCTACCATTCTTCTCTGCTAGTGCTCCTACAACATCAACCTGTTCTTTCACAGCATTTTCAGTACCATTGAATTTTATGAAAAGCGTGGGAGTCTCTTTCCATATCTTAGTGGCATAGCCGCTTTCATTGACAGCTTTCATGGAGTTTTCATCAAGTAGTTCCAGTGCTGCAAGAGGAAAACCTTGCTGAACTGCATCGACGACTGTACTGACAGCTTCATAAGTGCTAGGGAACGCAATGACGGCAACTTGCTCGTTCTCGGGCTTCGCTGTGACTTTCAGAACCGCTTCAGTAACTAAGCCTAAAGTTCCTGATGATCCGACTATCAAACGGGTAAGGTCATATCCTGCCGTAGATTTCCTTGGCCGGTTTCGGGTCTTGACAACAGTTCCGTCGGCAAGAACAACCGTAGTAGAGATAACCCAGTCCTTCATGGTGCCATAGCGATAGGCATTCGTACCTGAACAGCCGGTACCAATCATGCCGCCAATTTGTGCACCAGGTCCTGGATCAGGAGGAAAGAATAGCCCCTCCCTAGCCAGAAACTCATTCAAATGTTCCCAGCCGACAGCTGGCTGTACTACAACGTCCATATCTCGTTCGTGCAACTCTAGGATCTTGTTCATACGGGAAAAGTCAATGCAAATACCACCTCTCGTAGCGGCCAGTGCGCCATCAAGGCTTGTGCCTCCTGAGAACGCTGTGACTGGAATATGTCGCCTATGACATACTTTCATAATCTCGCTGACTTGCAAGGTGCTCTGGGGGAATAAGATAAGAGACGCGTAAGTATCAACGGGGGATCTGGACCATTCGGTACTAGAATGGGACTTCAGATTTCCTGGATTGTCGTCAATACCTGCTCGGCCAACGATAGTTTCGAACTCCTTTCGCGCTTCATTGATGTTTCTCTGCTTAGTGTTGTGAGAAATTGCGTATAATGAATCGGTTGGTAAAGTCGAGCGGGTTATGGTGGCTTTTAGCTTCGCAGCGAACTGGTATTGTGCTCTGATCTTGTCGTAGGCGATCAAATAGGCGGTAAAGCCAAGGCCACAGCTTAAGCCCACTATGCCCACTACGTTGACGTCAATGACTACAGAACGTTGTGTTACCCCTAAATTACATACTAGAAGCCCAGAAGAGTCGAGTTTTCCATGTTAATGGTTTGTAAAAGGTGAAAGATGCGTGTGATGCATTTCTCTTACGAATTTGAGAATAGAAGAGATTGGTCTGCTGTCGAATCCAGTAGCTGGAGCAAGAAGTCCTGGAAAACATACTGCTAACAGTATCTCACAACAGTGGTAGATGATTGTACAGAAATATCAAGGTGCAATATTAAAGGAAGGACTACAATCCGAATTACGTAAGCACTGCTTGACCCTACCCAAACACGGCTAAGCCCCTATCGGGTTAGCCATTGCTGACTCCGCAACCAGGGGATGGCACATTCCCACTAAAATAATACCTTAAATTGTTAAAATTTTAATTTAAAATAACTGTTTAAAGTAAAATTCTAATATTCATATGTTATATTTACTACTTTATTTTATTTAAATATAAATATATATATAAGTAAATAACCTATTAATGAACTTTTTAATTCCATAAAATTTTTATCATTTAAATTTTAATAACATTAGATTCCATCCTGAAATTTTTATTTTTATTTTTAATAATTAACATAATGTTTTTAAAAAGCTTACAAGTTAAAAGGATAGAAATTTATGTTCAGACATATTGCCCCCTAATTTTAGAGTTAGCCAGGGGGAGCTTAGCATGTCTGAGGTACTGAGGCAACAAACTGCCTCTGAGAGACATCAGCAAGAAAAACCCTTTCTTAGCCAGCAGAGCGTCCACGAGCATAGTCAATTCAATGCAATTCAATTCAATTCAATTCAATTCAATTCAATTCAGGCCTTTTTGCCATAAGTTCTGAAACGCTTGTACTGTAGTGGCTTGGCCGCAGTGAATGCCCCTAACCAAAATTTCCTAGATGCATTAATGATAAGATTGGCACAGATGCAACTTTCGAGGCTCGAAGAGGTTGAATAGCACCTTACATAAAGGGGTATTGTATCGCTGGTACAAACACCAATCGGACCTTTGGCTAGCCTTGGAACGGGAGCAGAGCATAGTCACACAGAGTGAAACAGTCAATTTCATCCAGTCCATGCCACATCTAGATATATCTTCATTACAGCTGATCATTGATTAATGTAAAATCCATATGCCAGCTCTTGTTACCACCAGTCAAATCCCTAATACGTTCTCCCATAGGCGCGCCAGCCCTTTCCAGCATGAACCCCTCTGGATATGCAACGTTTCTCAAGCCTGCCTCTTATCCTTGGCCATGAGCCACATCAATGCGCGAAGAATGTAGCTCAAGTATATGCCAAGGATTGTGGGCCAAGATCATATAGCTTCAAGCCACCTCGCGACACCTTGCCGCCTCTAAGCAAAGCATAAATCTCACTTGGATGCACGATGTTGAGCAGAACCATGACACTCAACATCAAGATGCTGTCGAAGATGTAAAGAAATGTCTCATGCGACATGATATATCCATCGTTGCCCTGGACATATTCCACAATCCTGAAGATAGATCGAAGCATGATCAGCCCGCTGGCATAGTAGAGTGCATGAATATGCTTCCGCCACGGGACGCTGCTCGAGACTGAGCGAGCTGTGGGGGCTTCATTGACGCGGAGGTTGAAGACCGTTGCGACGATCACGAAGAAGCCGAAGAACAGGATTTGGAGGACGGGGCCCCCGTTAACTATATGCTGGCCATTCTTCACCGCCTTCATTGTCTCCCCAGCCATGATGCTGGCACCTGGAAAGGCTAAATCAGCACATATTCTAGATGCTGAGGATGGCAAATGTACCGCCAGCCTGCATCAGAAAGCCCAGAATGTCTCCACAAACGAATGTTTTAGTGAACCATCTCTTCTTGATAATGGAGTGGGCTTTCCCGTTGACAAGGATGATAATTCTACCAAGCTCCATGTAGATAGTGGCTACGAAGAGAGCAGGCGCTACCAAGAGGAGGACGGCTTGTACGACATAGGGTCCTAGGCTCCAGCTGGGAGTTTGTTGGCTTGAGACCGCTCTGCCGATGCAGCCGCGTACTCGACTGTGAGAAAGAGGTAAGCGTTCTTGGTCACAACTGCTTCTGCTTTATATCGATGAACATACAAAAGCCGCCAACGACTAGTGGAATGGCAATCCATGTTTTTGTTCGAACGACCTGATAGAGATGTAATGTTGTTGCTGCAAAGAAAAGAATGATGAATATGACAGCGGCCGCCAGTGAAGGGTCATAGCGGTAGTATTTGAACCAGTGGTTACCGGCATCACCTGCCATGGGCAAAAATTAACATTACGAAAAGTTCGGAATGTTGTTCTGGTGACACAAGTGAGTGGATATTGCGAAGAAATCAGTGTACTACTTGCTCGGAGGATTGAAAGTTAGAAATGAGCGAGTGTGTAGAAACGAATGCAATGGACGCTTCTATATCAATTCCTGGATGATATAAAGAATAAACAGACTTCAAAGGTTTCATGGAATCTGCGAGGTATTATCAGCAGCTGGGCCAGTCTTGCTCGTATACCTTGCCTATTCGGGTTGGAGCGCTTTTCGCTCCGCCGGCCCCACCTCTCATGACTCGCTTCCATTCTATCGCTGTTATAAAGCAATGACAGGGAGTCCAGCTTCGTACACTTTCCCTTATCGGGCTATATGTTGACGAATACGGGCGTCTAATAGGGAGCCTTTCCGTCCGAGTCTGCGCGTCAATCCTACCAACCTCTGAGGCTTTGTGCTTGTTGATTCTCTGACAACGCTTCAGGCTTAGCAGTTGTTGCAAAGCTGTCACAATTTAGTCATAAACATTACCCAGCTTGCAATAGGGGCCACGAGCCAACTAACAGATGTTTTTTTTGTCGCTATTAGGGAAATTGGCTGCCTTAGGATAAGTTCTTGTCTCCGGTCCGAAAGCTCTTGCCAGGGAGAACTTATTTTAAACCTCTCACGAACCTTTTACGCCCAAGCGACCTCTGAGCGGCGTTCAATCGTCTTTTTCAATCACCCAAGTCTTGACTGTTCTACTCTCCTTGAGAAGACAAAATGCCTTCGCGGCGCATACACCAGAAAACGCGGCATGGCTGCGTCCAATATAAGGCTCGGAGAGTAAAGGTAGTGTCTCCATCATGAGAACAAGCTTGATCTGAGTCGTTCGAAACAGTGTGACGAGAACCGACCCGCCTGCAGCCGATGCGTCAGATTTGGTACCCAATGCAGTCTGTTAGACTTGCAGCCCAGCAATTTACCCCTCCTCAAGCCAACGTCAACCAGCAATGGATTCTTCAGTCCTTCTGAAGAGCTAAGCTCTCCGTCTTCGGGAGTTCATCATAGCCGTTCTCGAAGACTTCCGGGTCAGAATTTCGCTTCTGAGGCTTCTTTAAGCTTGCAGATTCCAATCAGATCGCAATTGAGTCTTCTAGATCTGGAGCTCATGCATCACTATTCCACAGTCACATGCTTTACCTTCTCGAGGATCCCAGAAAAACAGCCGCCCTGGCAAACAAGACCTTGGACTTCTTCATGGTCATAAGAGGAGTCAAAACCGTAATCTCGAGTGCTCAAAAATGGATCGCCCAGGGTCCTCTGGCTACAATGACGCAGTATAATTGGCATCCGAACTTGGCACCGCTGGCAGATGACGTCAGGACTGCCTTTGAAAACCTGCAGAGAAAGAACGAAGAGACCCAAGACACTCCAGATGTCTACGAAGCGTACAAGATGGCCACGCAAAGGCTCAAGATAGCTTTCCATACCCGCGAAGTTATTCGGCATGAGCCAGGCTTGGCTTTCACCTGGCCGATCTTGGTCCCAGAAAAGTATGTCATGGCATCGAGAAATCGAAAGCCAATGGCGTTGGCGATCCTTGGACATTATGCTGTCCTTCTCCATAGCAACAATGGCCCGTGGTGGTTAGAGGGTCGAGGTAGACAGCTACTTGATACTGTATGTCAAGTGCTTCCATCCGAATGGCTGTCAACGATTACATGGCCACGAGGGACCATTGAGAGTAGTTGGGACTTTGCGGCCCTTCCCACACCGTCTGATGTTGCTTCGCATTGATAATAGCAGTGTGACAGAATAAGTCGCGAGACCAGAGACTTCAAAGACTCGGGTAAGCAAAAGCAACGGTTAAGACATTAGAATAGCCCTAGCCCTAACCCTGCAGGCGAAATCCCTTACCTACCTTACCACTACCTCTGGCCATCAAGAGCAGCAGAGGCAGCGAATGGAACGACCCGAAGAATTGTAACCCCAGTACCAAGATTCAATCTTGGGGTCTCATGCTACGGGAAGGATTGCGAGAATTGTTTGTTGACCACCACATTTAACAACATTTCGCTGGCCGGTTAAGGTCATTGAAAGCTATACCGTAGCACGGAAAGCGCGCCACCCGCTTTTTATCTCAGCCTCACATCGACTATGGGAAAGATGGTGTCGCAGCGCAAGAGATGTGGCAATTCTAGCTTCGGTTGCAGCGTATGTACATCGGTATACTTGTCGTTTCCAGATCAGCAGGGAATTCGAGACAGTATTTTTAGAGGGTGTCAGGGGACAGTCCATATTAGGGCAAGATCTGCAACAGACTTTGGAACAAGCTTGATGGACGTTGGTTCGCATTTCCAACTCTTGGATGTGCGCTTCCATGATTTGGAGAAGAGAATCTCATCCATATATCCATATATCCATATATCCAAATACCATACCCAGCGGCAGGACAAGACGGAATCTAAGTGACTTTGAAGGAGGTCGGGTAATTGTATATCAGGAAAGAGACAAATTTCGGGATGACATGGATGAGGACTAGCGTGGTTCTATTGGTGCACCGGCGGCCAAGCCCAAGCCAAATTCAGCCTACGTCGTAGAAGTAGGTACGACTAGCACCTGCCAGCACCCGGTGCTCGCCTTCCTAATAATATGTGGTCATCTTTGCTTCCTCCAGCATGAACATCATTGCATTATACCCCATACCCCATGCCAGTAAGTTCGAGGAACGCTGCTCTCGCGCTAGAGCACAATCATACTACTGTTATATTTCTACTACGTGGTATGTAGGAGCGCTCTGTCCAATGGTTGACATCATGCTCTACCCCGGTGATGGGGATGGGGATGGGGATGGCGTGGGATAGGATAGCTAATACTATCTATTAAATTCACTAGGCTACCAGCATCATGCGCTACCTCAAACTTGGAAACCCGTATTGAGGCCAAATTTATTATCCTCTTCCTTCTTCCCAACACCATCACCTAACCGCACTCCCGCCACACCATGAAACTCGCATAGCCACCTTCAATCCTTCCACAACCACTCCGTTGTCCGCCTCAACTGCACTCGATGATTCAATCACCCCTATTTGCCTACCAGCTCCCCGTTGCGTAACCACGCTCAACTCGCTGTCAACACAATGGGCTGTTACTACCCCGATGGCAGCACCTCTTCCAGTGACATCCCATGCAGTTCGACCGGCGACGGCCCCTGCTGCCCTCTCAATTGGTCTTGCGAACTCAATGGTCTCTGCTCTCTAGCCAATGCAGGCTACTATGGACGCTACACCTGTACCGATCCAACATGGAATTCTCCCCTTTGCCCTCAAATCTGTACTCACAGTGTGTACTGACTGTCGCCACAACATTACCAGATCCAGCCGCTAACCATTTTCCAGAAAAGACTGCTACTGGAGATGAAGCTATTCTCCAATGCAGTTCAGGCGAGTATTGCTGCGACGCAAACCGACCCAATCCCGGCTGTTGCGACACATCGACGGACAGATTCACCTTAGCTGCGTTACCTATCATTGCAGGCAGCGGTACCGGCACAAGTATCGATAGCAGCGCTCCATCATCTACTCCAAACGCCCCAGCTTCAAGCTCCACTCCAGCTTCTAGCTCCACTCCAGCTTCTAGCTCCACTCCAGCTTCCAGCTTCACTCCAGCTTCCAGCTCCACTTCAGCTTCCAGCTCCACTCCAGCTTCCAACACCGATGCGTCATCGTCTCCATCCACAACGTCTATACCTTCCAGCAACTCAAACAGCAATGCAGCCAGCCATGGCTCTGGCTCATCCAGCCCAGCCATATCAATTGAAACATCCGTCATCACCGAAGGCGGCAGCGCAACCACCCTCCTAACCTCAACCTCCACCCCCGCCAAAAGCTCCTCAAGCACCAAAAGCGAAGGCACAATAATCGGCCCCGCAGTTGGCGTTCCCGTCGCCGTTCTCGCCCTCCTAGCCCTCGCCTTCTTCCTTCTCTGGCGCCGCCGCCGAAACCGACGCGCTAAACCCCCACCTAATAATCTTCAGTCCACCAAAGCAGATGATCTCACGCCCATGTACGGTGCCATGGGTGAAAGTAAACCACCCGTGCAAGCCATCGAACCCTACGGAGGAAAGTCCGAACTCGAAGGCTCGCCTCATGTGGGACATCCGAGTCCGAACCCTAGTACAGCGCCACCGAGTTATAGGGGGGTAGATGGGCAGCAGCGTCCATTATCTGAGTTACCAGGATCGCCCTCCGTGCCAAGGTTCAGAGATTCAACGGGTTCAGAAGTGGCAGCTGGGTCGAGTCCGCTTACGGGGGTTTCGAATTCCCCACGAGAGCCGCAGTTGCCGGTCGTGGGAGAGGCGCCGGGAGAGGGCCAGGGGGAGCCGAGTGAATTGCCGGGAACGACATATAGGCCGTATAAGCCGGAGGGTTGGCAACAGCCGCAATAATGTAAATGGTGCTGAGGTTGGGATAATATACCATGCTTTCTATAATACCCTGTTTCGACCTACCTTTTTGGGTATATATATCCCATAGCACGGCTGACGAAATGAATGAATGAGTGGTACATCAGAACCGTTACTTCATTCTATCTCGAAGGGAGGAGCAGCGCGTAATGGCTAGATGGCCAGGAGACCTTAGAAAACGAGGGGCCTCATGATCCAGAAGATGAGGACAAGAAGCTTATCATGCCCCTACCTCCCAGTGAGCTTCTCACAGCCTACATCGCCGAAGAACAGCATACACCACTTCAATATTACTGTATGCTAGCCCGTTTCGCTTTTCGGAGCTGCCTCCACCAAATGGGTTTGAGCTATGTCTGCTCGACCTACCGTCCTGCAACATGAATACAACAACCAATCCATCCAACCTCATGCGAATGCCCATCAAACACAGCATCTCCACCTACGCTCCCTTCCAATCCTTCCGTCAGCATGAAAATCCATGTGCAGGATGAGGTTTCTTCCCCCAACAAACCCCTGCCCCAGCGAGCCTATATAATTTCACTCGTCTGCGAATGTATCTGTCTATCCCTCTAGTGCAGAAATGGGAGGCGATGGGTTTCTAGACAACTTCAACATTCCAACAGGTCACCGTCAGTTCTCCGAGCGCGCTACGCCTGCACGTCAACACGACCCTCGCATGTTTTGCCCTCGGCGGAATAATCAGCACTCGCACAAGCCTGCAGTATCCAAACTTGGCGACCTAACATGTTTGAATTCACAAGCGGAGGCTCTGCGATAAGCCACTATCTAATTCAGAGGGTGTATAACTATAGGTCAATATTTCACGTACCTTCTGTTCCGCTTCGTGCATAGTCACTTTCACTGCACTGCATTATGGGCTCCTATGTATAACTTGTGGCCCCTTTAACAGGCATTATGTAGGTTCTACCGCAGCCAACCACCATGGCGTGCATGGAGAAGGAAGGTGCCATTCACCAATTGGCTTAGCTGTATTAGTCAGCAGAACAGTTTTAGCAGCAAGCGCCTACCAAGAGTCCTGTAATCTATGGAGGGTGTACGCGAAGAAATATCTTATTATAGTGTCCCTATTACTCTCGCTATCATGTCCCTACTAGTTTCACCGTCATCATATATGTACGAATGACAACCCGGAGCTGGCTTAAGGCAAATTCGTTCAGTGCCCAAGCATTCGACTTTGAAACAGCTATATCTTTGACAAGGAGGCAACGCGATGTTTGAAAGTCTAGATCGCGGTCGCAATGGATGTCTGACTATGCGTCTACTACATGGGCAACATTGCGAAGTTGTATTTCGTGCCTTCACACGACAAATCCCAAATCCAAGATGGCGAAGTGGGACATGAGATTAACGAATAAGCAAAATGCAGAGCTTCGATAACCTCGCCAAATTGCTTTGGACGATACCTGCCTGCAGATACACAGAGAATTCCACTGTCAGGCTATGGCAGGTGGACAATCCGGTGGGTTCTCCGTACGAATTAGTTGCTGTCAGGGCAGACTAGACACAATGTCCCTGGCCTCAGATCAATGTGCGCTAGAGCTGCGCACTCATCTCAGCTT